>JAGVSQ010012917.1:0-11368 GCA_022683975.1 Rhyacophila evoluta
GCCTTTCGGCATCTTCAGGCTACATTATATGTGGGCGGTGAGCAAACATATAACAGAACATATAAACTTTCCTAAAATAATAAACAAAACATTGATAACGCAGAATAGCATTACACCCGGACCTCGTATAACACGGTACTTATACAAAACGTTTTCGATATAACACAGTTAATGAATTGTGTTATATTCTTGTATAACATGATTTATATAATATGTTTTTAGAAAAAAACAATCATTTAAAAATTAATTTACATGTCTAACATGGACATCCTAGAGCATGTCATCATACAAATATTCAATTCATAGTCAAAATGAAAAAAAAAACCATTTTAAATGCTTGCTGGCAAAAAATGTGGCCAGAAGTAGTCACAGGAAAAAAAATTACGACCGATAGAAGATGAATACGAAAAGACAGTTAACATTTATCGTGGTATTGATGGAGAAAGATTTGATGACTTGGATATTTCAAATATCGAAGAAATATTGAATTACCGTGCTTTTAACGAAGAAAAACCAGTTGAAATGTTAGACGAACTTACCGTGATGCTCCGAAAGCAATTGCAGTGGTGAAGTATCTTCACGTTTGACATCAATAAATGAAGTTTTGGAGTAAGTTGACAAGTTATAACATTATTTTATCGAAAATGATCCTATGGTGAAAAGAAGTTTCAATTACAAGTGGGTAAGTATTATAAAAGTGCTTATCCTTATGCTCCTTATCATGAAATATATAGTTAAAAATTTACGCGCTAAAGACAGACAATCGCTTATTATGAAGTTTTAAATGGTTAAATCTAAAAATTCTCAAGAGTCAATCATTAAAACTGGATGATGAGTGATGTATATTAATATTATTTAAGTATTTTAAATACCCACGTAAACGTATATTTTCATATTGTTTATTGGAAAAAAATAAAGGACATAATTGAACTTTGATATTTTTTTGGAACGCTCACCCTAATTTTGTATGAACTTCAAATCTCATACAACACGGATTTGTACTACACGACGTTTTTCTGAAACCATATGACCTTGTTATACGAGGTACAAGTGTATATAAGATTCAAAAATTAGTTGATATTTTTTGTAAAGAAAGAATAAACATGAAACATCATTAACAAAGCAGCGTTTCGGGCGATTTTTTTTCTTAATAAATACTTCTCAAATTAAATAATTCTATTCAAAAAGATATATTATCCTTATATACAAATATTTTCTTCAAAAATTCAATTAAATGTTCTTACGTTAATTGCTTTTGTAGAATGGGTCTTAAAAATACAATTTATTACGAACATTATATAATATAAATATTCATTGTGATACAACAAACGTAAATATTTATTCTCCACGTAAAAATTGTTTTCAGTATTTTGATTTGAAATACAATACATGTATAATATATTAGCTTTTTTTTAGGTAAAGTTAGAAAAACGTTTTCAGTTGTCATTGAAGAAATATATAGTTGGTTAGTCTACTACTAACTACTGAAGACAAACATTTTCGGCTGTCGTAACAATTGTGAAATGTTGATTTGTACGAGCACTAGAGGGACATTCTGGGACAATATTTTAGGCTTTGGCGCGCGGCTCTTGGTTTATCTTCGTTTTGTCGACCCAGTTAAAATTTCAAACTCGTTTATTAATCATTAAAAAGTAACTCGCATATCAACGCCTATAAAATTTTACCATGCTCGCTATGAAAGGGGGTATGTGGATCTACAAAGAGTGACGTTGTCAGCTCCGAAAGTGGAATGTATGGACCTGCGTAATGTGAAGACATGTATGCATCGACAGATTTTTTTGATGGAAATTGGTTATCAGAAAATAGCTCTACCCATACTCATTGTGTCCAGTCCTACGTTTTCAGTTTTTTTAAGGTGACAGATGTGGGAATCGAGCCCGAACTCTCCGAATACGAGCTACGTATACTTACTCTCGACTGCCGGACATCCATTCTTTATTAATCATCAAAATAGCAATTCTTAAGTATATGCCAATACATAATGCAGGTCAAATCTCTTTATAACGAATACCGAAATAACGAAATTTCTAGTATAACGCATGTCTTTCGCTGTTGCGAATAAACGATCATACAATATGTAATAATATGTTTTATATATCCAGTATATTTAGTAATTTCAGTAGAACGAAGCAAAAAGGGTAGTCCAGCGAGCTGCGTTATAACGGAATTTGACCTGTATTACATTTTTTATGTCTGTTCGAATTCCATGAAGCGAACATTAATAACGCATCGTGATATACAATTTATTCAGTTACAAAATTTTCCATGTCTTAACATGCTTTTGGTAATACGCAGTGGCGTAATGACGTTAAAAATCGGCACAGATTTGCAGAAAGTATCTCACGAAGAACTTCTCAAGGTTCTAATTGATCTGGACTATATTATGCATAAAGGCCGTTGTATCATCGATGTATTGAATAAGTAGAATTAATCGGAAAATACACCCCCAGTCGCTGAACGAAACCGAAAATGTGAACAAAACTTCAAGCATTATCCCTCATGCAAAACAAGGGATTACGTCAGCTTTAGCGTCTACGTCTCCATGTAATATTAAATAATGACACAAGACACAATAGGCGATTGAATCGTCAACATAATTATACCAAGCACCGTAATTTTAAATTATTAACCCTCTGGCTACTAGGATATACTTGGAAGTCGTACAATCCTAGCGAGAAGTTGACCACAAAATTGTTTTTGATTAAATAAAACCGTATTATTTTTAAACGTCTAATACTACTTTTTATATTCAGTACGCGTAATATTAAAAACGTTAAAATGCAAAAGTATTTCATGCTTTTATTTATTGTTTGGCAGTCAAATTATTTAACCACATTTAAAATATATGTTTTTAAAGTAAAGATTGCACCTCACTGTTCTTGGACGAACGTCTTCTCACTAGGTTAGTTTTTTATACATTATTTTTAAGATAAGAAACGAAATTGAGTATCTATACAGTACCCCTTATCAGTATGTAACAAAATATGTAATATAAATTATAACGTAACTCAATGGGTAGTTATATAATATATATAAACTGACAACTCTCGAATGAAGATTGATGGAAAATCGAATTTCGCGAAAGGATCGCTTCACGGCAAGAACTTGATATCATCCAAGCCGAGCATTAATAAGCCAGACTTTCGTCCTTTTGAAGCAGCACCGTCTTTTAAAATGCTAAGTCACAGTGCGGTGGAAAATTCACATGAACCAAATTGAATAAGATATAATATAAGCACCTAATCCGCAAAATAAATGAACGCTTTTCGACGAAGCCGTTTGAAAACCATATATTCTATGTGGTTTTTTTTTATGAATAATTTTGGAACGAGCAAAGTAGTAATTAAATGTACATATTTACCTATCAATATGTATTTATAAGAAATCGTTCATTTAATTCAAAACATATTTTAGACATGCTATTTTTGAGTAGTATTAATACAATAATATAATTTTAATAAATTAGGGATACAAGCCTACAGATTTATTTGACTCTTTCGGTTATCTGACTACATAATATATCGGGAGTAGAACGGAAAAAGAACGTTTCCCACATATAACAAATTTAACAGGAAGCACAAAAAACGTTTATTTAATGATTTCGCAATCTCGCTACTCGGAAGGTAGAGATTACATTATATAAAGGAATGTTATTGCTGCAAATATATAAGATTCTATTGTTCATCTACACATGCATTATAGCGATGTAAGTTTTATAAAATGTAAATATATGTTCAATTGAGAGTGAATACAAAATGTAACGTAACGTCTGGAACCCATTTCACTGTCGGGAATATTCCAGCTGTATTTAATATGCCACAGAGGATATTGTTATTTTATATATATTAACGTTATTATAGTTACAAATGTTGCAGTTTCATTTGCAGGGCTTGACTATTGAATTAAAGACATATCCAATGTTTTTGAAGTTCAAATACTGACAATGAAACAAAGAGTCTTTCTATTCCAATCAAAACTAGATAAATGTAGCAACCAAATATACCATCTCATACATTATCTCACAAATAAAATACATTTGTCTCCCCGGTAGCGTAGTTGGTAGCGTGCGTGCCCAGCGATCCGAGGAATGCGGGTGTGAATGCCCATCTGTCAGATTTTTAAAATCTAAAAATCCAGGACTGGATGCATGTTGGGTTGAGAAATTGTCTGACAAACGATTCTCGTGAAAAATAATCTGTCAAGACGTCTTCACATTACGGAGATCCACATACTCCACTCCGAGTGGATATCTTCATACTGTGTAGATCCATATGCTCCACTTTGGGAGCAAACATGGTATAAAAATATAAATATATTTATTTCAAAGGAATGGTTAATTGAAATAGCAAAAAAGTACTGCGAAATTGATTTGTATTTAAATGTTAATACATATTATATATAGTACGCTTATTCAAGCTCACCCATATTTAAATGGGTTGTTTTAAAATATTTTTTCACCATTTTCACTACGAGATAAATATTGCCCATGCTTTTTTTGCAATTTGGATATGTACAATAATAAACCGCATTTCCCAACCGTTGTCATACCATTGATTAATCAAACCCATTCGGTATTTTAAGATACGGTAAACACTTGTTGATATTATGCAGCTACGAGACTAGATGCTGGTGCTGAATGATTCACAGACATATTTATTTATCAATTAGACCACCGATGAAATATAACAATTGCCTGCATTAAAATTAAGAAATGTTTTTAAAGAAATTAAGTTTGTAATATTAAAAGAACCCTGATTTATGTATTCTGGATTCTCATTGAACTAATTTATTATTCTACACGTAAAATAGTTTTGGTGATTAATGTGTCTGCTGGGATAGTTATCAACAAAAAGACTTTAATATTGTCACAATCATCACATTGTTGTTACTCCTTCTAGGTCATGCTAAGTCCGCCATATGCATCCTATCAATTATAATCGTCGGTCTTCCACCAGATCGGAAGGATCTAGTGGAGTCAAAGTCATTATAATACATCGTTTGTACCACACATAACATACTTTCACAAAAAATTCGCTGAAATTTCGTAGAAATAAAATTACTAATTGAGATATTTTGGTTGTTCCACTGGTAGACGTTACGATATTATCCCACCCTAACACAATTAAAATAACAGCGAAAAGGTCATTTAAATTTGTACAAAATAAGAACGGTGCAAGAAGTCCTATTGAACTATGTACCAAATCCCACTTATCTGAAAGAATTGTAGATGTCGCTACAAAGCGATCTTTCCAACGTTTAACAAGAGAGTGTGTATTAATTATTCAACTTCTTTAGTATCATACGAAGTTTCTAGTCTGTTTTGCCAACCCCTGAGAGTATAAGAATAATATGTAGCAGTTAGCAGTTGATGTAGTAATTGGCTTGCAGTGCTTTAGAAGCAATTATATGCGCCATCTCGAATAACTCGGTTAAGCTAAACATATTATTATAATATGAAACAGCTGTACGATTTGAATTGTATTAAACTTTAACTAGCGTGAGTTATTTTGAAATCAAAATCATGTTTAAACTCGACCACCCACACTGAAAATAAAATATATCTGTATGAATGCAATAAAGCGTTCTCTCCATCTGTGATAGTTCAGGATATTCCGTGATAGCTATCAGGTATTAAAAAAGATTTTGTCTTTCTTATTATTCGTTGAAATTCTGAAAAATGGCTTATTGAATGAGAAATTCGTATCTTGAATCCGGCTGGAGTAGGTGTGTATCGCAAAAACTTCGAGAAATTCTAACACAAGACCATAAAAAAATTCAATTTATTTCTTTTAATTCTGTTATTAAATAAAAATAACGATTGTTGATAGTTTAGCGTTATACGACATAGTTTTCATTTGCCAGAAGTTAGAAACGAATACACATGAATGTATGCTTATATTACTTTATTTATATATAATTTTCACTGTAGCTGAAAATTTCTACACCACGAATGGAGTTTGTGACTGTTTATCCAACTAAATATAATTACGAGCTGTTAAAGGTTATGTATAAAGTGACATTATGAAGATTACATTTATAATATCCTTCCTTAATATTAACTAGACTTTTAATATAAATTATATAGCACGTTAAACTATATTATCACAGGATGTAATATAATATATATACGAGTGAAAGTAATATACATTATATTTACGTAAATATAATATGTCATCTTTAACATTCATTGAATTAAGTCAAAAAATAATCGAAAATGTATTTAAGTGTATATGCAAATAAAATCATTTATTATCTTAGTCATACTCATACGTGGTATCACTTTAATAGCTACTTAGAATTGTATGGTAAATGAATATCATGATCACTGTTCAACTACAATTACTCTGTACTAAAAATCATGAAATTACGTGAAATAAGGGATATATTTCTAAAGTGGAGTAAATTAAACAAGAATATTTTGAAAAAGATGTTTTAGTATTGAAGAATCATATGATATGTAAACTAGTAGCAATTTAAAAAACAATGAAAACAAAAATAAACATTGAAAAACATGCTATATGGTTATTATATGAAGACTTTATATTTTGATATAGTGGAATAAGTTCACTTTGGATTTCTAGAGTGAACTTTTTTATAAAATATTTATGAAATTTATACCAATTAAGCAACAATAATTAGACTTTGATACCGTCAATGCGTAGCTATCATATATTAACAGATTTATGGCTATTTTATTTTACATATAAAACTATTTGTTTGTATTGTATTTGTATTTGTTTTATTGGACCTATAATCTAGATACGTCAATAACATTCAGATCCATATAATTAATTTATGCAACAATGGTAAAAACAAGTTACAGTGTACTTCCAATTATTCGGGTGTGGATTATCCGTGACAAATGTTTAAAATATATTTATCGTCATATACTTTTTTCGTTTTCCCTGATTTACATTAAAGTATTATAATTTAAGGTAAAAAAATGGGAAATCTGTTACAGCAATCACAGAGATGCCAAAGAGGAAACAAAACATTCGAAATAAACGAAGTATGATGGCTTAAAAAACCAAAAACCATATTATTGTGAGGCAATTTTTAGATAATGTTGTCACACTCGAGCTAAAAACGAGAAATTATAATACTTGCAATAGCATTATATATAGACTGGTACTATAATGATAAATTATCGATGTGTGTATATCTAACATAGTTCGAATAATAAGTGTTTTTCAATTATCCGGATCCCTCCTCTTCAACATTACACCGGATTAACGAGAATGCACTGTATTTTAAGATACTATCATCCGTGTAAAAACCTGAGATAGATTATCCAATGGAGCAAATGTGATTACTATTATACTGTAATGTCGTACAATCAAACCTCGAAAAACCTTTCCTTAAAAGACACCCAAGCCGAAGCTCTGTTGGAAAAATGGCGTCAATTAACTCGAGTGTATGAGGAAGGAAATCGCTTCACTTTACCACAAGACTAGTTTAAATATAAAGTGGCCAGCCCGCTTATATTTCCACTGCGATGGATAAGGAGTAAGAACGCCCTCGTGTCTGATTTGGTTATTTCCTTTGAGAAGGCGAAATGCGAAACGGAATCTATTGCAGTTTCCCAACACGTTCCCAATTTCGATATTTTATCATATGTTATTTGGAATTTTCACATAAAATTGTTTACATAATCTGCTACAGGAAGATTTAAAATAGTTTACTAATACATGTTTTAATTTATATAACAATCGATAAAAAAAAGAGTATATACCATGAATTTTCAAAAACTTTCAGATATAAGTTTCAAAAGTACAGCGGGACCATGGTATACGTCCTTTATCCATTCCAGATACTTGAACCTATACCTAATAAATTTTTCCTGTAAGAAATAAATGGAATATAATTACGCCGTTCTTACAAAAAAATCTGTTGTTATTGGCATATTGATGGGTTGTATAAAATAATTTAAACGCCGCTTAATACCGTGACAGCTTATGCTATTACCAGACAATGTTCATAACGTCATGATGCGAAGGCAGAAGCAAAGTTTTTTCAGATTCTTATTAAATGTCATATCTTCAACCGTGAAAAAAGACGAGAAAGAAATAATAAAATAATAATTGCTTTTATATTATCGGTTAGTACCAAATAAAGTAGTAATATCAAGTATTTTATTCGCTTTTAAACAGGACGTTTTCTAAGTTAAACTAATTCCAAAGTGGACGTATACCAAGGTACTTTATATATTTTACATTAAGTATTGATACAATTTATATACCTAATTTATAGTATAGTAAGTAGTAGCTAAGAAAATCAAAGCAAAAACATCGAAAACACATTTAAAATTGATAATCAAGTAGTGTTGGTTATGTTATGGTATGAAAATAGTGCATCAAGACAATAGAACATTTATAAATATAGAGAATGCTTAGCTACCAACAAAGCTTTTTTTGGGGACAGAAGTCTTGATTGTAGATAAGAAGTATTTTCTTATATTATAACGCTCATTTTGTAATGAAATTTCCATTTAGTTAACTAATAATATATTATATATTGAACATCATATTTTAAAATTTATGACGAAAAAAAACATGTTTATGATTGTAAATATAAACATAAGTCTTAAATTAAAGGTAGGTTCCTAATGTGTGAAAAGAAGATTCAAGGGATGTAAATTATTTAGAGTGGATAGCGTCTGTTGTCTTTTCGAGGATCGCGCGCAATTCTCCAGCATGCTTAGCCAATCAATTTTGTTGATGTCAAACAAACAAATTTCGTGTTTCTTCACAGTAATAAAACTGAAATGCATATTTTCGTTGCACATTGCGCATGTGCTTGCTTTCTTTATGACTCAACGATACTAGCACTCGCTTAAATAAAGCCGGATTCGACTGACTACATAATATATAGTACAACAGATTTGATAACAAAGGACTGAGAGACACCATACCACAAAAAGGACTAATTTAACTATTTATTTTCAACAAGTTGTAATATTAAAAATTATCAGTTCAATAAATTTATAATACGACATAAATATCATAATAACAAAAATATTGATACAATTATTTCAAAACACAACACAAAACATTAAACAAGGACACATAAAAACGAAGGCAATATTGTAAAAATAAAAAAAAGAATAGGATGGAATGTTTAGCAAGTAAATGAGACAGGTCCTATTCTAGTAATGTTTACAATAGTATCCATCTAAACTCACTCTAACATAGTTGGAAGATATCAATATCAGGGCCATTCTTGTTAAAAATCACCATTGTTTTCCACATTAAATTTTAATATTTATGTATATTTTTTCACGAATTCAAAAATAATACGTCATTTGTTTTAAGTTTCACTTATAATAAATGAAAAAATAAGAGGTTTTTGATAGTCAATGTATTCAATGATAGTATGTATGGATTTACCAGATTTTGTTTTTACAAACGATGAATGTATCTTTCAGATTCAAAAAGATATGTTGATAGCTATGTCGGCTATAATACCGTATACAGTATAATAATTTATTATAAGCGCGTTGTAGCTCACTGCCAACCAGCTGAATGAAAGACAAATCTATTCTCTTTTATCATAATGTTTGTTAATATTATAAACGCATTGGAGTGAAGAAATATTGGTTTGAAGGCTATTTTATAAGTATTTGCCCTTCTAAATCTTATTTATCTAAAACTATGTGGAATTTGGAGAGTTTTATCTAGGGTAGGTACTGAAAATTTCAATTTTTTCATTTTCTCGCAAGGTAATTTATCCATCTAAATCTAGCTATGAGTAATTAATATGTGCTTAAAGCTATTCACAGGGAAAGTAATTAAGAAAATCCCCTCTTCCTGTGCAGTGAATGATGGTGCATTTGGAATGTATTATATTAATGTATCTATGAAATATGAAAAGAAAAGATCCGTTATTTTCTTTGACATAATATATTTTTTTAGTATTTACTCGGCTATATAATTAAATGAAATCTAATTATTTCGTCGATGTTTAGATTATTAGACAAACTTTAAGCACGATACATATATGATTCAGCGCCATTCGTTACTTATTAAATATTATATTTAGTTTTCCTTCTAGTACATTATCTATTCCATAGATCCGTCCAATATGTAGTACGTATTTTAAAGAAAGTACATATATAATTCATTCGTAGTTTCTTTTCGTTCAGAAACATTGTCCACAGCTTAACTTAATGCAATTTCTTTTCAGTCCAAATCGAATTTTCCATCCTGACTCACAGTGTCTCGTCTTTTCGAACTCTGTGAAACAATTTACTAAAATGACATGTGAAGCCGTCTAACTTTTATCTAGCCAGTCTTTTTTATCGAATGAAATAAATTATCCTACAGCACTTTAGTTTATCTATTAATATTGTAATAAAACGTGCATGTTTTGTAAAAGTCATCTCAAATCGATTCTGGATGAACAAGAGATAATGCGTTGTCTAATTTGAAATGATGAAAACATAAAGTTCAAATATTTCAATATTTTCCATCTCGTAAATAATAAAAAGGATAAGTTACCGTACCATCGTTGCTAACATATAAATCTTTATCTCTGGCTTATGTTATAAAATGAATTTAGTGAGAATATTATGTGACAATATATATTACAAAACCGGTACTACAGCTATCTACAAAATTTAAAAATGATCATAAAAACATCATCTGGAAACTATGTATTAAATAATATAAGAATTGAAGACAACTTCTTTACCACCAAGATTTTGATATTTAATATTATAATGCAATTAATAATTCAACTTATCGATTTAAAAATTTAATAAATATTATAGGACGGAGGTTAACAATGGCGCAGTGAAGTTCGTTCATCTGAGGGCGCTAGAGATAATAACAGACTTCGGAGGATTTTCTATCTTTTGTGCGGTGAATTGAAGTTACCGTGGGAAAATCCTCAATGCACCACTCAAAGCTTTGCTTCGCTGATGATGTCTTTTGGCTTTGCACTGTTGGATCCACCACAGAATGACTCCATCTCTTCTATTATTTTAGCAATTTTATTCTTTTATATACTAACGTCTACGGATTGTATATTAAACAATGATACAATATTCCTGGGATATTTTTAAAAACACAGTTACAGTGATGTGTCCATTTCTTAAAACGGTTAAATTAACAAGGCTGTATATGAATACTTATGATACTCATCGATAACAATTAACCAGATTCAAAACACATGCTGTCCCAAAATAAGACATTTTGAATTTTCTTAAATTTTTGGTAAGAAACGAGGGCTGTCTCCCCGGTAGCGTAGTTGGTGGCGTGCACGCCTAGCAATCCGGGGAATGCGGGCTCGAATCCCCATCTGTCGGATTTAAAAAATCCGAAAAATACAGGACTGGATGCCCATTGGG
>JAGVSQ010012918.1:0-11368 GCA_022683975.1 Rhyacophila evoluta
GTTCTGCCATTTAAATTATATATATTATTATACTTCAAATTATTTTTACTATACATGATCGCACTATTCTAAGTTTTTCCTTGTACACCGCACAAGGGCGACTGAATATCAACCTTGGAGATGAAAAAGGACGTAGCCCTCAATGTTTCAAAATAGCTTTTATTCGATAATCAGAATGTATACTAACTACTTAGTACACGTTCTATAAAAAAGATGCAGGCCGTAAATGCCGAATTATTGTCTAAATTTAGCTTTTAAGTTTTTAAAAAGGATGGCCTGTGAAATACGCGACCAAGAAAAGGGGCTTCCACCTTATCAAATTTATTTTGTTTATGGTTTTTCATAAATAATTTAATATTAATATATAAACACCAGTTTGAGTCTTCATGCACTTGAAGGTTGTGTCTTTGTATCTAAATCATTAAATAAAGACGTTTTGTGCCTCCTGTAAAATTTGTCCTATGTGGGTTACGTCTTTTTTTCTTTACAAAGTCGATATTACGGGTGCCTTTTTATGAGAAAAATTAAATAAATTCGCCATTGTTTTCCACGCGCAGTGATATTGGCACAATTAAAATAAAAATACTACAATATATAAATATAAGATACTTATTTAAAATAGTTTAAAATCATTATAAATATGTTAATAGGTGATTTAAAAAATGCACAAGGGCGCCTCCAATCCCGGGCACGGCACTGTTATTATATCTAAGTAAAAAAGTAACGACTGTTTTCTTTTTCAGTTCGACAGGGTCGAAACCTGATCCCAATGGACCCCAACGGCCTATCTGACCCCTACGTGAAGCTCAAACTGATCCCCGACTCGGATAATGTAAAGAAGAAAACCAAAACCATTCGCAGCTCTCTCAATCCAGTCTGGAATGAAAAACTTGCTTTGTAAGTTGGAGCATTTTCTTTTTTTACTCAGAACATCTAAAGTTGGATGCTATATTTTCGTGTCTCTTTATCCCTAGGTATTTTTAACAATGCGCAAGCTTATTTTACCTTTCTCAGCTATCGTGTGTTCTACAAGAAAGATTTTTTTATACATTTTTCCCACAAAGTTTTCCAGCAAGCTTTTATTATAAGCTTTTATTTTTACTTATTTGGTACTATCCGTGAAACATGGCACCTAAAATATTTCGTCTTTTACTATTTTTTTTTCGTGATAGATTATTACAAAACCCAATTTTCAATACTATATCACTAATGCTATACTGTCGCAATTTTATTTATTATTCAACACTTTACTTTCAAACCAAGGCTGCGCCATGTTAGTGTGCAGATATTGCACCGCACAAGGGCGCTTGAATATGATAGGCACCGATATATAAAAAAAAAAAAAATTTAAAAATACGTGTAATGATATATGTATAATTAAAAATGTAAGACGCTTCTGTTAAATACTTTAAAAAAGGCTAAAAAGTTAAATAAGCATCTCCCCGGTTAGCGACGCTGGTAGCGTACGCGCCTAGTGATCCGGGGAATGCGGATTCGATTCCCCATCTGTCGGATTTTAAAAATCTAAAAATGCAGGACTGGATGCCTGTTGGGTTGAGCAATTGTCAAACAATTATCGTAAAAAATTATCTGTCAAAACGTCTTCACATTGCGGAGATCCATACACTCCACTTTCGGAGTAGATATCTTCACACTTTGGGAGCAAACATGATATAAAAAAATAATCTATATTGCTACTTTGACACAAAAAAAAATTTTGCAAAGAAAATTTGATAATTATTTCACGAAGACTTCGAAAAGTCGCCTGCAGCCCACAGCACGGCACTGGTCCAAGTAGTAATTAGTTAATAACTATGTTGGCAATTTAAAGTTCTCTGTTGTCAGCATAAACTGTCAAGATCATCTATGTTGATATTTTTTTCATTTTTTCAATTCAGACTAATGAACAAACTGTGAGAGTCATTTAATTACTTATACAACTCTCAATTCAACTGCAAAGCTTCAATATAATCAGAAAAATGAGATATTCATCCGAATCAATTCATTGATATGAAACTGGCTCAATCTTTCTAGAATTAATCAGGCAGAATTTTCTAAAAATAATTTCCTAAAATATCACACTTTCGACGTCATGATGTTTAAATTTTATCATAAAAGCATGTTAATATGTAACCGATCAAACCATCTAACATGTTTTTTTCTAATCAAGTTTTATCAGGATTCTTGCTGCTGAAAATTAACTAATATTGATAAGATAATTATTAACTATGTTTTTTTAATCTAATTTATTGCAATTTCAGTGAACTGAAGCCTGAAGATAAGGACAGGCGTCTGCTGATCGAGGTTTGGGATTGGGATCGCACATCCCGTAATGATTTCATGGGATCTCTTTCGTTTGGAATATCTGAAATTATCAAGGTAAATTTATTACATCATAGAACTATAGCCCACAAATTTTAACATCTGAAATCTACAGTTTTGAAGATTTTTTATAACAAATTTTATGAAATGGAAGATTATTTATTCAAATTCAGGAGATGTATTAGAAAATTCAAGATATTGAATATGTAGGACTGAATTCCCAATGGCTGAAGCAGTTGGTTGACAACTAATCGTTGTGAAAGCAATCTATCTAAATAAGTTTTCACATTATGGAGATACATATACTCCATATTCATAGTGGACATGATTTAAATATAGAATTGTAAAATGAATCTTGATTTCATTTTGATATGTTTTCAAATGGTATCCTTTGTTAAAAAATCGTCTTCCATGAACAAGCAAATGGTATATTGTTATTCAAAATATATAAATAAAGAGCTAGATGAAGCTAATGCTTGTTTTTTACAGTTGTGTAAAGTAAAAATAATGAATAAAATTTATTCCTTATTTTACAGGCCCAGGCAGACGGATGGTTCAAACTCCTGACCCAAGAAGAAGGTGATTTCTACAATGTCCCGGTTCCTGATGAAGGCACCGACTTGGCACAGCTCAAGACGCAAATGAGAAAAACTTCCATCAGCAAGAGAGCCACCCTCGGGAACGACAAAGATGTGCCGCATAACATGGCTAACAAGGACATCATCAGGGCTTCCGATTTCAACTTCCTCATGGTGCTTGGCAAAGGATCATTTGGCAAGGTAGAAATATAAACATGTTTTCTAGTCTTCATTTTTTTAAAATAGACCATCATTTTATTTCTATTATTTAACAAAAAACAGCTGAAATATTTATTCATCATTTTTGAATATTAATAAAATTATCACATCTTATATTCTATTTAAATACTGGTAATGTCAATGTCTCCCTGTTAGTCTCCCCGACTAGCGAAGTTGGTAACGTGCGCACCTTGCAATCCAGGGAACGTGGGTTCGATTCCCCATCTGTTGGATTTAAAAAATCTAAAAATGCAGGACTGGATACCCGTTGGGTTAAGCAATTATTGTCTGATTTTCATGAAAAATAATCTGTCAAGATATCTTCACGTAACGGAGATCCATTTTCTCCACTTTCGGAGTGTATATTTTCATACGGTGGATATCCATATGCTCCACTTTGGGAGTGAACATGCTATAAAAAAAAATGTCAATGTCCACCCAGTAGCTGAGAGATTGGCGTATACGCTTCCGAGTCGGAGGTTACGGATTTCAATCCAAAGATACAGGACTGAATAACCAATGAGATTAACAATGGCTGACAACCCCTATAAAGATACATATATTCCATATCTAAACTGGTTATCTTCATACTGTCAAGATCCATATGCTCCTTTCGCATATGGATCTTCCGATGTAGACATAATTTAAGAACGAAATATTTGTGGGAAACAAATACCAAGTACGGTTCTAGGACAAGTACCCCCTGGATATTTGCTCTTCATTAATAATCTCTTATGTAATTATTGATTATTAAATATTCATTTATGATATTGTTTTTCTATTATAATTTTCAGGTCATGTTGGCTGAGCGAAAAGGTACGGATGAACTGTATGCAATCAAAATATTAAAGAAAGATATTATCATTCAAGACGACGATGTTGAATGCACCATGGTGGAAAAGCGAGTTCTCGCTCTTTCCACAAAGCCTCCATTCCTTGTGCAACTCCATTCCTGCTTCCAAACAATGGTAAATATTAAATACAGTAATTTTTCTTTCTTATCCTAATAGTATATACCGAAATGTATATTTATTCTAGAAGAAATTTAATTCATGTTTTCAAACTATATGTGAATAGTTATAGCAGTCAGTCAACGATAAATGTTTTGTGACAAATTTATGGAAAATACATACCATCTAAGTGCCTATACATACCTTTAAAAAAAACATCTAAAGTAATAATGAAATTTTTAATAAAAACACACTGCCTACAAATGAAAATTATATTTCTTAGTTTAGTCCTGTAGGATCACGTCCTTAAAAATTGAATCTTGTAGAATTCTTCATCACTGAAGAAAATAACATAACAAAAGTGAAGAATCAGTTTTAATAATTCAATGTTTTCAAATTAATAAGCCAGCCAATTTTGAGGGAATTGAAAATAGTCTGCTTGCTAATGCTTTTTATGACATTTCAATACTAAATTTTCCATATAGAAAAAAGACATTATTAATATCATCTGACATTAAAAGCCTATTACATCTATCTAAGAAGATCTTGTAGTTTGATTTAACCTCAACAAAGAAAAAAATATCTTTATTTAATAATGACTACTTATTGTACCTACATGGTTATTTATAAGTCGTATTGCGGTAAAATATTTTGTAAATGTTGTATTTATATTTTTTTTTTAATTGAATATTTATTCTTCACAGGACCGTCTCTATTTTGTAATGGAATACGTAAACGGAGGAGACTTGATGTTCCAGATCCAACAGTGCGGAAAATTCAAGGAGCCTGTTGCTGTGTAAGAAAATATTGACTTAGGCCTATTATTAAAAAATATTTTAAACAAAATAAAACAGAAAGTACGTTTTACTGTGTCAAAATAATTCAGGTATAGAAATTTTTTATCTAAATGGCATGGTATCTATGTCTGAACAGTTTTCATATACTTAAATATTCATTTCAATTACTATAAATTTAATTATAAGATATCCATTTTATGAACTGCACAAAAACGCTTAGTAATTTGTTTTTAAATTTTTTTATTGTGTAACTAATTTTCGTAGATATTTATGTAACGGATGACGATATATCTAAAACTACATTATATTTGTCTCTAGGTTTTACGCTAGTGAAATAGCTATTGGTCTTTTCTACCTTCACGCTCGTGGTATTGTGTACCGAGATTTGAAACTGGACAATGTCTTGCTAGATCAAGATGGGCATATCAAAATAGCTGACTTTGGAATGTGCAAAGAGGGAATCAGCGGAGACAAAACCACTAAGACTTTCTGCGGAACACCTGACTACATCGCTCCTGAGGTAAAGCATTTCTTTTTCAGGAAAACTATTGTATTTTAGTAATTCTTGAATACTGGCTATTATTATTATATCTATGAAATTTAGTGTTGTTAACTGAATTACCCACAGCGCAAAATAATGTATAATACATTTAAAATAGGTTCACTTTCACCTTTTGTCAGAAAATTTACGTAACTACCCAGGATAATCAAGATTTGACGTCAAACACCTGATACAATTTTTATAAACCTCAAAAATGACATATGAAAACTTCGAATGCAGCATTCAAACAATGGATTTTGTTGGTGGATTTTTTTATTCATTTTGGCTTAACATCTTACATAAATACATATTTCATAATTGTCATTGCTTTTAGATCATCTTATACCAACCTTATGGCCGTTCAGTGGACTGGTGGGCATATGGTGTACTTCTATATGAGATGCTGGTTGGCCAGCCACCGTTTGATGGAGAAGATGAGGAGGAATTATTTGCGGCTATCACTGACCATAATGTCAGTTATCCCAAAACACTCAGCAAGGAAGCCAAGGAAGTTTGTAAAGGGGTCAGTACATTGAAGTCAATTTTAGCAAACATTTTATTATTATTATTAAAAGCTTTTATTTAAGTTCGTTCATATCGATGGAGTATTTTTCATTGCTACATTATTGCTATTTTTACAGACTGAGACGGACCTAAAGAATGGTCAAGTAAACACCAGCATTCTCTCAACGAGTGTCACATAACTTATGCAGTTTTATTTCATTCTCATAATTCATTTACAATATTTTTTTTTTTAAAAGTACTATATAAATCAACTTCACTGATGTGATTAATTTCCACCTGTTAAATCATGGTTATATTAACTTCAGTGAAAAGTAGAAAACGTCTGAATCAATGAAATCCATATTCATATGTAAATATAAAATTCATCAATTAAATATAAAGTACTTTGTTACTATATAACTATAATAGGATTCTCCCAAAGTTTAATGGTGAACAAAATGAACACATTTCTTTCATTATAAATAAATCTATCATATGTTCATCATCGTTTTATGACTTGAATGATTGACAAAAATTTTAAAAGTATTAAGGTAAATTGAACAGACTTTACAGTTATTTATTATTTTCAGTTATTGACGAAGAATCCTGTGAAGCGGTTGGGATGTGGTCCTCGAGGTGAGGAGGATGTCCGCGGTCATGCATTCTTCCGTCGCATTGACTGGGAGCGCATTGAAAGTCGCGAGGTTCAGCCACCATTCAAGCCCAAGATTGTAAGCTATTTGTAATATTTTTCTCTCCGTCTTCATGGCACATCAATTAATGGATTTTCAAATAATACAATGTCTAAATATTCAAACATTATAAAAAAGATGACCATTATTTACAGAATAAATTATTTTCATAATTATTTACCGTAAAAGGTAAATCTTCACTTTGACTTCAGAATACTAAAAATTTGATTAGTATTTCTGCATTACTCTTACTCTATATTATACTGTTGATCCAAATGCTTGCATTAATAATATGCAAATGTGAAGTGAAGGTTATCATTATGTTAACAATATCTTTATTTTAGGCAAAAAATTACACTTTGGGCAGATCTATACTTATTTTCAGTTTCATATTTATATTAAAATATATATTCTTTCATACTTAGATATTTCAGAAATTCAGCAATTCATTATTAATAGCACATATTTGTTTTTATTTACAGAAACATCGCAAGGATGTAAGCAACTTCGATAAGCAGTTCACGAGCGAAAAGACAGATCTGACTCCAACCGACAAACTATTCATGATGAACCTCGATCAGACCGAGTTCATGGGATTCTCCTTCCTCAATCCGGAGTATATCCAACACGTCTAATATCCTCCCACAAGTATCGGATCATCGGTTCCATTTCATGTTTTGGAGTAGCAGCTTTCTTCCGAAAAATGTCACTGACACGGAACCTGAGCTTTGTTTACTCACCACTACGTACGAGGATATGTCCATTAACACTCCGAATATCAAAATTGTATTTTCAAAATGGTCACAGAGCTCTCATCCTTTTGAAGGAAATAATATTATGATAATACTCTAAAAGATCTTTTTTTTTCATACATCGTCAGCTTACTCCTTGAAGTCACCAACTACTATTTTCATAAAATTCAGTATTGCAGTGTTACACTCTTTCATTATGATAACATTTTTAGGTAACGATAGTCATCAAAACTCCTAGAAAATATTTTTTTTGTTTAACCAATAGTTTTGGCGATTAAAGTGTTGCACCCAAATTAATGCAGTTTAATATTAATTATGTTTGCAACAATAACAACAAAAATTGATTGCTAATTTTTTTGTAATAAGTGGACGATGTATACATACTTGAAGTAAACGACTAGTGAGCAGAATTATTATATCCTCTTTTATATTTATTTAAGTAGATGTAGCTTATAAAACATAGTAATATTAATATATTTCTTTCTATATATATATATATGGTTAATCATGTTTTTTGTCATATGCTTGTGCGTTTGACATTTTAGTTTTAATGTTTTATCACCTTCCAATGTAGTAATATGTTTAAGTTACCCTCAATTATATTATTGCATTATCTCTTCTTGGTTAATCTCACTCTTTTGTAGTCGAAATTATGGAAGCAAAATTATTCATAAATAATTCTTACTTAGATAGTAAATTCAGTATTTTTTATTTGTAATTTTTATAATAACATCTTTTTATTATGTTCTTTTTGATACTTAAATATCAAATATAGGCTATGATCTAGATAAGAGTGATCGATTTTATCACAAAGTAATTTGAATCTCTCCTTAACATCAATCTATTGTGCTACTATTTATACAGCTTTTGCAGTATAAATCTATTTTATTAGTGATTTTGTTTTCAAATTATGTATGTTTTTTTATTTAATCATATCTTTGTTGATTAAAAAGACTCGCTCTCTTTTTTTAAATTTCTTATTTCATTATGGGTCAAATGTTTATTATATTTATGTAAAATAAAAACATTTCAATGATATTGCCAAATTACTAGAAGGATTCAAGGTTTTGAATTAATAATTATAAAAATTGTATGGGTCCACTCAATGAAATATCACATTGCAAATTTATAATAATATCATTGTTTGATGTCAAATTCCAAACTTCATCAATCATCTGAAAAAGTTCAAAATAATTAGTTTCCTGTATTATTAAACTTTCAGTCCGTACATCCAAATTCATATATAACCATATTAGAATGCTTCGCCCGTATATAATATATGATTTTTCATCAGTATTCTTTTATTTGCTTCAGTGAAATATCTCTTAGTCTTTCATTAATCAGTGGCGTAGCTGAAGGGTCGTAAATTCGTTACATTTATACAAAAATTATTTACTTCTAAAATATGTAAAATAATAATTATGACTTCAGCCAGGTCCCATTATATTATATCTACTATATGAATGCGTGAAAGTCTTAAAATAATTTATTTCATTTTAGATTTGTAATTTGAGTTTTCATTGAAACCATTATTTTAAAGACGCCAATATGGTTGTGGTAATTTATTTCTGTAATACTTCTGGCAACAAAACATATTTAACTTAACAATTCGTTAGATTTCTGTTGAAGTATGTTTAAAATTGTAGTAGTTTTACTACTAGAAACACTCTAAGGAAGGACTTGTGAGAATTTTATAGAGGCCAAATACTACCAGCTACGCCACATTGTTGTAACCATAAAAAATTTGGAAACAAATGTATGTTAATATATCCCTTATTCTAGATACATATTATAATTTTGAGAATCAAAAAAAATCAAACATTTCTTGCAAAATATTTGAAATATTACAATGTTATTTGGTCGTCAATAGTACAAACTGACTATTGATAGATAGCTTGATGTGAAACATTTGTCTTGTAACCTTATGGATACCAATAAAATTATCATTATTTTACATAATAATGCCCAAGTGACTTGAAAGGCCACTACAATCTGGCAATTTTGCTGATAAAAGATATTCAGTCTATGACAGTAGAAATCTGTAATGTCATGATAACATAAAGTCATATTGTATTCTGTTGTTTGTGCTGTTGAACACTGAAATAATATAATACATTCACGAATAGAATCAACATTGATTTGCATTTAAGTGGTGTCCGTATATATACATTGTATTATTTTAATATAATCATTCAAACTTGAGTTTATAATCATTTACATTTCGACCAATAAATCTCTATAATCATGAATTAGAACTTTTCTTCATATTGTGTAGCCTTACTAAAGTATAAACTGAGCGCGGACATTATACTGATAGACTTTTAAGAGCGTTTATAGTCTAGAATCTCATTCTCTCTTGATATTTTCAATAGTATAAGATAATTTTGTTTAAAATATTATATTAAACATTGTGAGTTAAGTAGTGTTCTAGCCAGGTAAGTTTTTATTGATATTTTATATCAAAAATATATATTTTCAAATTCTCTTGCGTAAATTAAATATTATTATACATATAACAAGTGAAAGCAGATTAATAAACATTAAAGTTTTTTATTACTACCACATTCCATTGTATTTAATAATATTATATTTACTTCTCATTACAATTTCAAAATGTTTAAAGTTTTTTGTGATTTAGAAAATACGTAGTATAATAAATTCAAGTATTTTTTGTGATTTAAATATTATTACTACAGGTATTAAAACAATGTTTAATGATTATACTGATACAAAAAATAATTCATAACTGACGACGCCTTTAGCAATTGTTCACAAGACAACATATTCCGGCATGTCTTCTAAATAAATATTACAGGTATGTTTAAAATTATAATTTTGAAATTCATCATATAATTTCACATGTTGTTTTATATAAAATGTTTAATGACTCAAGGAAACATCCAAAAAGTCATAATTAAAAAACTCTTGGTGACAGTATATTGAATAAATTTTATTCCTTCAAGTTTTAAAATAATCACTTTTTCTAATGTATTCTGCTGTACTGCTGTAATAATCAGTTTATCTTTTTTACTTACAAAATAACTATTAATCTCCAAATTGCCTAAAACACAAGCTCATTAATAATTAATTTTTATATATCATGATTTTCATCAAATTGCCTACAATTTATTTTTTTAATTTTTAAAATGGCAATTGACAAAACAAAATATTTTCGGGCAATATTTTATTTTTATGTGTTAAATAAAAAAAATATGTTTTCATAATTTTGTTCTATTAACTTATAGAGAATTTGTACAAAATTTTACATATTTTATTTTGTGTGTTTTTATTATTAAATTTCTCTCGATAAATATTTATAAAATATGTAAAACTTTTTTGAAGTAACATCATTCTAATAGTGAGCAGATGATTTTAGTAGATAATATTAAAATTAAAATTCCGTATTAAGGGAATTGAGTATTCATTAAAAAATAGACAATTAATCATACGTTATAAATTAAAATATGATATATACTTGTAATATTGATCAACTTATCTAAAAAAAAAAATGTCACAACACTTTTCTACCTTCACAGATTATATTTTTTATTCATGTTTTTAATAACACTAAATTAACGTTAGACATTCGTAATGTATTATTCTTTTTGGTCACTATTTTCCAAATGTCGCCTTTATCGCTACACGATAATGAATACTATATTATAATGCATGAGATTGTATTACTCGGTGTCAATGTTTTAATATTAGAAAACCTCAAAAATAATTAATACACCAACTCTTTGCTTCTACAAAAAAAATAACTTTTTAAAATATCTTTACATTTCTATTTATAGGATGTTTACTATGTATTTAATATATCAACTGCCTTTCTATATTAAAAATACAACATAGTTTTCATATCTTTCTTAATTTTAAGAATAACTACAATATAATGATTAAAACGGATATTATAAAAGTATATTATAAAAGTCCTCTATTTGTAATAATAAAAATATAATGATATTACTATCATCCGTATTTTTGAACTCTTATAACACTACACTATTAATTGT
>JAGVSQ010012919.1:0-11368 GCA_022683975.1 Rhyacophila evoluta
ACAATGTGTAGATCCATATGCTCCACGTTGGGAGCAAACATGGTATAAAAAAAATAAAAATAAAATAATATTACACATCCAGTTCTTACCTTCAATAGTGTCCCAGGGAAATCCAAATAACAAGCACCAGGTCGGCCATAGGATGCTAACCTGACAGCCTTCTCCACATGCTGAGGAATCAAAAGAGCACTTGGTGGTCTTGCAGTATATTTGCAGTACAGCCGAGAAGCTTCCACCTGATGATAATAGTGGATTTCAATGAATAGAAAGAAATTTTCAATAATACATGTGAATAAGCAAATGACCTTGCTCGGTTACACTGTGATCTTTACAGAGTAGGAATATATTTTATTAACTGTTATTGTTTCAATAATTGGTTTAAATCTACTCACTCACCCGTTGGACTAAAATCCTGAATCCCGAAGTCATTAAATGGTTTTGTATGTAATCAATACACAAGTGAATTATGGTGATTTAAAAAAAACCTAGATTTACTGCTATGGAATATACTTATTTACCTGTGGGCATTCTTGAAAGCCTCCGATTGCTTCATGATCCTGCGGAGTAGAACCACCAATAACAAGAAGCGGCCAGCAATTAATCTGCGCATTAGCCATACCCCCAATGCAGTGAAGAAGTCCAGGACCAGATACAACAAGGCACACACCAGGCTTTCCTAAATGTAATAAAATACATGATTTTAAAAGAAATATCCATGAGTCTGATCACATATGTATTATGAATACAAATACAGTGATTCAAAATCTTTTTATTAGCTTAGATGAGATGATATGCTAGTCTGTAGGCAAGTAGGAGTCTTGTTTTCTTTGAGGTGAGTTTTTTTGATAAATGGGAAGAGATCACATTCAGATGTCTCTTGTCTTCTAATATAGGTAATTACAAGCAAGATGTTTTGTTTGTTTTGTACATCTAGAATTTTTAATATCATTTGTTAATATCAGACAACCCTTTAAAGGATGAAAACAAATTTTCAATAAAATAACTGAAAACAGTTGTATATTAATAAAGAATAGCTTTATGGTAAATTCTATACTAATAATATCGACTGTACAAAGGAAGAAGGACGTAACCCTCAGTTTTTTTAAATAGCTATTTTCGATAATCATAATGCATATAAATTAATACACGCTCTATCAAAAGAAGGACCTGTAAAATTAGCCACCAGGAAAAAGGACACCACATCTATTATAATGGTTTTTCTAAAATTACTTACTAAATTAATATCAGATTGGGTAAATAAAACACCAGTTTTAGTCTTCATACACTTTAAAATTGTTTCTATTCATTAAATAGATGTTTTTACACCGCCTGTAAAATTTGTTCTGTGTGGGTTACGTCCTTTTTATTTTCTACAGTCGATATAGAGTAATAAACTATGTAATGTAATGATGAATAGTATTTGTAGGAGCTATGCAATATTGACAAATTAAAGAAAGCCATACAAACATTGTATGATTGACTGGTGTTTGTTTTATGAGAGTACCTGTCAAATATCCAATGGCTTGGGCGGCGTAACATGCGGCTTGTTCATTTCGCATTCCAATATATTTCAATCCAGCTGCTTGCATTGCAAGAGATAATTCTATAACGGGATGTCCAATAATCCCAAATACATATTGTATTCCCTGAAATACCAGATAGTTAAAAACAAATTCAATCCAAAAGTTTCATTAACAGAGTAAAATATTTCAAGACATTTTCATAATATTTAACAGTATTTAGATATCTTATCTTTTACATAATATATATTGTACAAAATATAATATTTATCAAATTAACAATATTAATCTCTTAATTTTGTGATAACAAACATACCAACACTATGATTTTGCCATGACAAAGTTTTTCCTGAACAGTTTTTCAGGTGTATCTCTATTAAATATTCATATTGTCAATAATAATAAACAGAATAACAATTACCTAGGCAATACTATTTATGATATGAGTTCATGACCTGTGATTGATGGTGTTTCTATTAAATATGACACCTAAGACATCTTTCCTTGATATTTATTAATTTATAGCACTGGAATCTCTTAAATACTTAGATAAACTATAAAATAATATGAAATGTTTAGTTTGAATATTTACAGGGAAGCCTCCAAAACGTCTGAGAAAAGTGTCTAGCTTTAAAAGTATTTTTTTGACGGTGAAATTTGTTTATTTGGTTAGAAATAAATATCTACTGGAAATGTTTTAAAAATACATGTATATACCTGAGATACTAAAGATTCAGCTAGAATTGTATCTCCATTAATTTCAACCTCTTCCGAAGACATGATTAACTTGTTATCACTTTACAAGAACTGTTTAAGCAGGATTCGATCTTAACCAGTATCGATATATTTTTTGACGTATCCAAAGTACAACTATTATCACTTTATCTTAACCACAACGTATTTTAATTTTACAAACTTGTTTACAAAACTGCGAAATGTCAAAAACTTTTAGATCGTAAAAAGAGATGGCTCTAATACTTTTTATCCAAAAGTGGCGGATAAATTGAAAATGTACGGTTATTAAATGAAATTTAAAGTTTTAAAAGTAAAATGAGTGAGTAAAATGCTTCAATCAGTTCGTTTTTTTTTGGTTTTTACAATATCTGTTTTGAAAATGAAGATTTTTATTTGTCCCACTTTTAGTTACGTTTCTGTTTTGTTTTTTTTATTCGTAGGTGCATGCAAGTGTTTCCTGCTCAATGACATGACCGTGTCAAAAATGTTGACATTTTTATTATTTCTAAGAGTAGCATAATGTTAACACCGATGACAATGATTTTCGCAACGGTAGTATACACGGTCATGGCAATTATTTAACCCCAGACAGAGTATAGTCTTTACCTTAATACATTGATTTGAAAACTTGAAATGTTATTATATTACATGTCCAATAACTATGTCTCACACATTTCATTTATTATAAAACAAATGCATTTATCTGTGGTAGTTATAATAATTATATATTGGAACTATCAATAGACGAAATTATAAAGTATAATTAATTTGCCACACCTGGAACAAATAATGATTCATTTCTACGTTTATCAAATTAATAATTTTTCAGACTTTTTAAAATCTGGCAGATGTGGGAATCGAACCTCCATCCCCGCATCCCTGGATACGAGGCGCGCACGCCAACCTTCACGCTACCAGGGGTTGCTTCGCAACTAATTTTATTAAACACAACACGTCTTTGCACTGCGAAGATTCATATACTCAGTGGCGTATCGAGAGCTTTTGTCACCAAGGGCGGTGCTATGCTTGACACAACATGGAGCAGACAAGACAAAAATGAACACATGCACTCATAATACAATTGAAAAGATCGTGGATTAGGGATGTATTGTTTGTCACCATCTCATGCTATTTTCATCTATTATTAAGGGCTGCCAACCCAATAAATAGCCCATAAGTATTATTAGTTAGTTGATATGACTAGCTTAACTAAATATTTTAATTTAAATAGTCTATTTGCCAGTAATTTCGCTGATATTTTTAGATAGCTAACTACTTAACAAACTAAATTTTAGAATTATATCAAATATTAATACCGGTTTTTCCAAATAGGTATCTTAGTCGATAAAGCTTTTGATACTAAATTACACCCTATATCAATATTTCCGTAAATTAGTATTGTTTACGCACACTCAGAAGAACTATGTAGTAATTTAATAAGAAAAAATTCAACCAAAAATAGCGCCATCAAAAAATAATATATTTAACAGATATCAGTGACAGATTTAGTACTAGAGAGGTCCCGGGCGCAATTTATTTTTTATTCACATAGGCCCTGAGGAGATAATTTCATTACCCCTACACAGGCATGGCCAGTAAGAATACGTGCAAATTTCGTTCCAATATTTTTTTTTTAAATGTGTTTTAAAAAGTATATTATAATACTTATTATCTATCTATATAGAAATATGCAAAGCATTACTATTTTAATAAAGAACTTATAATCTATGAAGTATCAAGATACTCGATAACAAATTTAATATTCATGGTAGAAACCCAAATGAAATGTTTCTAATCTGTTTGGGTTGTCAAATATTTCATACAGCTTAAACAAATGAATACGAATTGTAGATATGTAGTGAACTTTCTGCGAAATATTGTCTTTATTTATTGACAAATAATTGCGATGGAAGTTATTTATTTTCTAGATAATAACATTTATGTTAAACTATAAATGAATGAAATAATTATTGATTACTGATGCAAAGTTAGCTTACAGAAATGACATTCATAATATCTTCTCAAATAGGATGACGTAGGTTTATGTTGAAATATAATTATTTCAAAGTTATATAGTGTTGATTTAAGTTTAATGTTATCATTGTCATATTTTTTGTTGCGATTGTTTTGTGGATATAATTTGAATAAAAAAACAGTGCTTAGATGCCTCCATTCGGCAATCATATCGGTAAGTGCTTTGCATGTAATTTTTTGGATAAGGTCATATACGTACACACTATATTATCGTCAATTATGTTTGACCGAGAAATCACTTGAAATTATTGCCAAACATTCAAGGATATCCTGTAATTACTGTAAATCCGGCATGACAATAGCAATGCATACGATGCGTATCATTTATTCTAATAAAGTTTTTTTTTCTATTCAATTTTAAATTGATAGAAAATGTCAAATACATAATTATATCATACTAGCCTAGTTATGTTACAATTTGGAAATGTTTTATTCGCACAGAATTTGATATTGCACATTGTTACACACGGAATTTATATTAATATAATAAAAATGAACTCATTTTCAGACTCACGAGTGTGATTTTTCCGAAATTCTGCACAAAATTTATACTTGTTAACATTAGCTCTTAGTCTGTCTATAACTCATAAAATACATACAAAAGTTAACATAAATCCGTGATCCGAAGAAATTTGCATATTGATGTGGAACAGAATATGGCAACAAAATGCACTATATATTTCTTATGCATTATCAAAAATCAAGCTAGTAACTGACGTTTCATTTATAAACAAAAAATCGCTAGTCATTGTTTTTATATTGAGGCAGTTCAAAACTTGGACTATTACTATTAAAATGAGTAAATTTAAATGCGTATAGCAATAAAATATTTGAAAACAATGGTACACATTTGATTTTAGCTTCGTTGAAAACATTTCAAATTTACAAATAAATATAAAAAATACGTGTTTTCTAGCCAAGTTCATTGGATAGTTATTAAAAGCATATCTATTGTTACCTACACAGGTACAAACACAGTAGAGAACGTTTCATTTGTGCCTTAATATAATACAACTTGATAGTCTGAATAGTTGTAACATATTTCTTATATTCTGTAAATGTAAACTCTCAAAAATTAAACTGGCATTAATCTGACACTTGAGGTCGACAGTCGGGATTCTACCAATGTTATTATTTAAGTACACACTGTAAAATGCTCATATTAAAAACATGTATAAAAAAGTGGCAGCAACAAAACAATTTGATAAAAATAAGACTTAAAAAAACAGATGGAATTACAATACAGCTTGATATTAGTATTTTATATTCTTGAAACAATTGATAAGATATATTGAATATTATTGTATGGGTATTTCATCTTTAATACCGCTCCCAATCATCAATAACTAATTTTTTAAGACCAGTTATTTCTGGAAAAATTGATTTCATGACAAAATAGATAGACAATCCCAAACATATAATAGAATTGAAATTATTATCGTAGTGCTATTTATATATTATAAATACGAGGTCCCGAATACTAAATTTATCGTTTACTTACAATTTTATTACGTTTATAATGTTCAAAATTATACAGTAAAAATTATATCGCATATTTATGACAATTTAAAAAAAACTTGATCGATTATAGACGTATTTGTCTAAATTTAAACGTGATAATTATACGTATATTATAACCTCGATATAGTGGACTGATGTGGGTGAGTAAAAATATTCCAAGACAATAACTGCATCAGCATTTTAACTTTCAGTCATGATGTCATCACTCAGGGCTACCTCTATTTTTTTTTATTTTCACTTTTAGTCACGATATGATACACAGGATCATCTTCATCTACTTCTAACCACTATGAAGCATTTTCTTCGGTTACTTCTTCTTCAGCATTATTCTGTATTGCTCTACAGCAATTAGGAACTTTAACTCTTCTAAAAATCTATGTCTGCATCTTGGCAACCAAAAATATCTTCCAACCATTTTCCCATGCCTGCACATTCTTCTTCACCCTTCTTCCCGGAAATTTTGTCCATTATATCGAGGTTTTACTGTAAGTATAATTATAATATTCACTGTTACTATCGATATCGAGATATAATAAAATAATATTCATTTCACAAGTTTTTTTAATAATAAGCAGAATTATGTGAAAATTCATTTAATTCTAGGAAATATTATACACCAATGAAAATTTTTTTTTTTACAATTAACACTTTGTTTAATATAACATTTTCTCGACTGCAAAGATCTGTGAGTATACATTGATCACGTGCATAAATATTGAAAATGCCGAAGGCCAAAATCTGGGTTGCAAATAATAATGTACATGTTAATAATTTTCAAATTTCGTTTTATCATCATCAACTGATCAATAATTATTAAATGCCAACGGTTAATCAAATAAATAAATATTGATGTCTCATAAAGAAAGAAAAAAACCAGTGGTGGGCAATTTTTTTTTATGACTATTACAAAACATTTCTCTTATTTATTTATCGTACATAAAATGCAATAACATAATGACTCAAATATTGCATTTTAAAATTATTTATGTAGACAATTTTTTCTGTATTTTTTTACTACGAAATTGTTGTTTTCATTAATTAATTTTAATGAATACAATTTTATAATAGAATATAATAATAGTAACTCTAGTTTTCGAATTCGTTTTCCGAAAAAAAATACTTTATTGAGCTATGACGTTATTGCATTCAATGTGTGATACATATATAATATTTAAATTCTATTCGTACACGTACAAAACCAGTGGTACTAAACCTGTAATGTAATGTCACAACGCGACACGCGGAATAATTTGCGATGATATGCGAACAAGGTTCAAAGATTGCGAGGCTGTAGGATTTCGTATTAAATTTAAATAAATGTTTATTTTTAATGGACCATGAACTTACGTTAGGAAATGGATAAGGCGTAGCATGTTTGAATAAATACATATAATTCTAATTTAAATGATAAACTTTTGTCAAATTCAATGGTAACCGGATTATAATTGGATATTTACAATTTTAACTAAACCACATTACAGTCTTCAAATCGACACAATGTCTGTATTGTATGAATACGGTTTTTATTTTAATCTATGATATATGAGGGGAGGTAGCAACAAACAAAAGCATATTTGCACTACCATATTATTTATCAAATGCTACGAGACATCTACTGATCACTTTCAATTGATGAGTAGCACATTTTTGCGGTGTTAAGAATAAGTATTTGAAGATGTTATTAAACCTTTTGAATACCAAACGATATATATTTGTTTGTGATAACAACGAGAATTGCTATCAACGATTTTGTGCCTTTTTCTATCTAACTTTTTTATTTAAATGTCATTTATAATGAATAAATGCGGCGTATTTAATCAACAATAATTAAAAATGATAACACTATTCGCTGGGATTCTAACATTTAAAATACATTATACGAAATATATGACATAAAATATGACTTATTTTGATACACTTATGTTTACTAAAAACGTTTTTCCATCAATGTAATTTTATTTTAAGCAATGTCGATTGGTATTTAGTTAGGCAAAGACTGATCTGGTTTCTTAGTAATAAAAAATATACATGCATTATTCAAAAGAAGTGCAAAAAACATTATTGAAACACGTCCGTGTCCAACGTGCTTATTTACATTTTGTTAACGAAATGATAATGATTAAGTGAAAACTTATTATATAATAAGTGGTCAGTTTCTTTTTACAGTGCTTTCTCGTTACATTCGAAGTTTTGAACAGTACAACTGAACAGCGATACATTTTATGGTGGCTTTTTAATTAAACTATTTTATCATATACTCGGTATACGTCTGAACTATAAACTCAACCAAAGCTATGACTTTAAGTGGTCATGGTATTAAAAAGTGTTTAAATAATTTTATTAAGCCTCATCCATATATAATATGCCAATAATAGTAGAATTTTTCATTGGAACGGATTAATCATTTTTGCTTTATCTCTTATGGGAAAAATTTGTTTGATATTAAATATATAATAAGTGTAAGGATCTGGACCGAATTAATGACGTATACCGAGATTTCACTGTGCTGTAAAAATGTTGTAGCTTTTAATTTTTTTCATATTTTGATAATAATGTGTGGAATATAATTATAAATTATAGAACACTATAACCCTTTTCTGGATGATTTTATTTAAATATTTTTTTCTTGTGTTAAAGCGGCTTTTAAATGGGGGGACAATGATAATAAAAAAAAAACACCACGCAGCCAGGCTATATGTAAATTATAAACTGAGGTCATATCAAGAATTCTAAACTTGAAAATTTTACAGCAGTATAACTTTAATTTATTGAACTACTCAATGAGGTTTATAAATATGTAGAATATTGTAAAAAATGATAAGAGAATTAAGCCTAAAACTCGTCTTAATTTGAAATTCAAATTTTCAAATGTCGAACTTAAAATCATTTATTTTTCAAAAACATCCAAATCATGTCGGGAGAGTGAGAAATTGATAGTAAAACAGTATTATAAGCATCAAAAAAATATAACATAAAATACTTTACATGGTTGATACTGTATCGCGATAGGTTCAAATGCCGCATATTTGCAACACCATGCAGGAAAGTTAAGATACATTTTATTTATTCGAATTAGGATTTTCACACGGCAAACAACAAATGAATGCTGTATAGGCAGTTATGCTGAATGTTTTTTGTTGAAGAAATATATGTTTGAAAGAAAAAATGTCCGATTAGTTTACTTGTTGTGTGAGTGATTATTTAAAGTGAACGTTTAAAAAGATGTGTACGTGGAAGAGCTCATTTGCCTCAACCTTAACTTTTCGTATAAAATCCTTGCTTCAGCGTCATTGTACACATATATAACAATAATTAACCTCACACTCGCGACGAGGTAATGTCACCAATGAGTATTTGAATAGGTTGAGTTAGTTTTTGTTTCTAGAATACAAAGTAACCATAATTTGATATGCTGGTCCTAATGGAGTATTACTTAGAATATCAATAATATCGTGGTTATTACAGTGGAAAAACTTGTTTCTATTGCTCAAATATTTCACAAGAATATGGAAGTTCTCAAAACAATTAATTGAGATTATTTGGGAAGGTCATCCACGTATTTAAAGGGACGGTGGAACAGAGTCAATATTAAAAAAAAAAATCAAGTTTTAATTACAATTTTTTTTTTATATATACCATGTTCGCCCCCAACATGGAGCATATGGATCTCCGCAATGTGAAGACATCTTGACGGATTATTTTTCACGAGAATTGTTTGTCAGACGATTATTCACCTTAATGGGCATCCTGTCCTGGATTTTTGTCAAATCGAACCCGCATTCCTCGGATCGCTATGTGCGCACACTACCAACTACGCTACCGGGGAGACAATAATATAGTTATAATTTTTTTGTGTGATTCTTTAACATCTTGCCAATAGTATATAAGGTGTTTTCTTCATTTCGTTACAACAACAGAAATTACATAACTTGTATTTTTTTAGAAAGATCAAACATATTAAAATAAAAATGTTCGAAAAAATCGAAAACGGAATTCATTGATGTTATTATATCATAGATAATCTATAAATAATACACTGCTTTGTAAAATATTGTATAGCTTCAATTTTCTTTCATTTACAACTTTATGAAAAATACATTTTATTAAACAAAAAAAGTAATATAAATGCTACAGCGATGAGTCTTATAATTGTTTAGATGTTTTTTTATGTTGGAAATTATAAAACTGGTTATACTTAAAATGTATTTGACTAAAATAGTCCATTGTCAACAAAATATCCAATTTTACGATACTGAAGTTTCGCAGTCACACACTGAAATTTACAAGGGCAATGAAGCAACACGTCAAAGACCTCTAGAGGTTACGTTTTTTGCTTGGTTTATTATAAGTATAATAATGATAACTTAACGTATATAATTTTGAATTGTTAATTTTATGAGATTCTATACCAACCTCTTTTTAGCGAATTTTCTCAGTTTTCGAAAAACAAAATCTGACGAAGGCTATATTAAAATGATTTGAACTATCCGTTGCTGACTGATTTTATGTAGACAAAGTATCATTACAATGTCAATTAGCTCATATATTTTTATTTTCTAGTGTAATACTGTAATATGTTTTAAAATATGATAAATAGTCTCTCAGCCTAACCGATATTTAATATTTCAAATATGAACTGCTAAAATTGAACACTAAAAATCGTTTGTTATTATTAACTGAATTAAATTTCATTTCGAAAACTCCCTTTTATAAAAGCTTTAAAAGCTTAATAAAACAATGTTATTTTATTTTACTTATACTTCTTTAATGTTGCCTTATAATACTTTCGGCTATAACACGATTATTAATACTGCTTACAAAGGTTTTTAGTCAGTTCGTATTCCTGTTGCATTCCACAGTTTAGTTTCTTAACTTAGTAACTCTTCGTATTAAATCATGGCTTCATCCTTGCTTTGGTCAAAAATGGGTAAAAGCTGCAAGTTTCTCTCCCGTCCCCAAATAACTGAACAGCGGATATCATAAGCTAAAGTGATCAAATATTCAAGTGCAACTGCTGGATATAGATTTTTAATGTTTGACATTAATGTGCAAATATTTAATTATTGAATTATTTAAAAAGAAGACATATGATTCGTTTTTGAAATTGCAAATAGTAAAAATCTTGACCGAGTTGTGCCATCAGTGGTATTATTACCATGAAAAATAATTCACTTTATTGTGTCGCAACGTAGTGGTATTTAGTTACAAATTGTTGTCAATTTTATAAATTACATAACGAACGACCGCTGAAAAAAGAAATCGTCATTAATTACTATTGATGATGTATTGTGTACACGCAGTGAAGTTTCTAAAGCAATTTTGCGCACATGAAAAAGATAAAAATCTGCTTCGTGATTTTACCGAGATAGCGTTGGTATAGCTAATTTGAACCATCTTTGTTGTGTAATCGTGAAATGAGGAAACAAATAACCGGACAAAATGGAAAAAAAGAGTGTATTCTTTATACTATGTATTTATATATTACCATGAAATTTATTATCATTTTAATCATTGTAGTTTTTTATCTTTTTAAAAAATTGTGCGTTGTGGTATACGAG
>JAGVSQ010012920.1:0-11368 GCA_022683975.1 Rhyacophila evoluta
CTAGCCTGCTTCGAACTAATGAATTATACAGAGTTTTGAGTATTGTAACATCTGTAAATTTATGTAAAGGATAATATCTTAGCCTGCTTAAGAGTCTTTCTTAACATCAAACAACCTATCAAAGTAAGTCTTGACATCTCGTCTTGTATTCCCGGTTAGCGTAATTGGTAGCGTGCGCGTTTAGCAATCCGGTGAATGCGGGTTCAATTCCCCGTCTGTCGGACTTTAAAAATCTACAAAACGCAAGCTAATACGCACATTGGGTTGAGAAATTGTCTGACAATCGATTCTCATGAAAATTAATCTGTCAAGACGTCTTCACATTGCAGAATTCCATATACTCCTCTTTGGAGTGGATATCTTCACACTGTATAGACCCATATGATTCGCTTTGCGAGTAAGCATGGTATAAAAAAAAAAATGATATTACGGAGATTAATATATTCTTTAATTGAGTCGTCGAATTCACATTTTAAAGATTAATATGCTCCACTTTTGAAGCAGACATCGTGATTCAGGACGGATTCAGTATACCGGATACAATTCTCCCTTTCATATAAAATGTCCATTTCACGCATTTGTTCATTAATTTCCTATGAGAAAACAATAATCAAAACATCCCCATGTAGTTTATTAATTTTGGGGTAAATATAATAAAAAATGCAACCGTTTCGTCGCCACAAATATGTGACTTTTGTTTGATTCACAGAATAAACATAAAAATAATACCATCCCTCATTGTTAACTTTTTATTAAACACGTGACCAATAAAGTCACCCTCCTGTATAATACATTTGAAGGATTGTCTCACACAAATTTTACTGGGAGCGGCCGAGGAGCGATCGATAAGCACTGGGATAGTTGATTACTATCGACTGAAAACGTGTTAATATAATTATTTACGTTACCAATTTTAACTTTAACTTCATACATTGTTAAAAATTAAGCATAAACTTAAGATAAAGGTTCTTTAATAAAAATCTTATGCATTTATTTTATGCGTGAGCCTTATTTGATAAACAAATCCACAGGGGTGATAAAAGCTCGGATAAATTCAGTAAACAATTTTCAACATGTTCACATGACTTTCTACTTTCCCTTTTAAGTTTGCATTACATTACACGTCTATCGATATAACATATTGTTCTATAATTATTTATATGTCATATTGTCTCTGAAATATGGATCCCAACGACGTGACAATGGCCATTAAAGAAATGAAGTATATAGGTTTTTGGACCGTGAAGACTTATTTTGACAGTTTTTTTTTGTGATAATCGGTTATTAGCCAATCGATAAACCCATTGGCTATAGAGTCTTATATCTTTCGATTTTCTAACATTGAGTAATTTCTGAATACACCTGGGCTTAAATGTGTTTTTTTTACCGTGTTTTCTTTGAAAGTGGAGCATATGAACGATATGGGGATCTCCACAATGTTATTTATTCCGCAATGATACATTATTTTTCACAAGAATTTTTTGTCTCACAATTTCTTAACGCAATAAGTATCCAGTCCTGTTTTTTGGGATGTTTAAAAATCCAGCAGATGTGGGAATGAAACTCACATTTCTTGGATGTGAGGCACGTACTCTTACGCCTTCGCTACCGAGGAGACAGATGTATGAATTCTTGATTTATAAAATAATGAGTTCGTGGTTTTTTTTTTTCTACCATCCACCACGTATATACATTCGCACATTCAGCTGCTATAGCGTAGTATACTGTGGTGTATCGAACGTGATATTTTATTGAAAGCACCAGAAATCTCATAAGAGCAGCTTTTTAAGGCTGTGATTAGGTGCTCTTTAGTGTACATCATGTTTCCTTTTTGAACTAAATCTTCCTAATTTTGAACCACAGGAAGAGAATTGCTATCGTATTTTTTAAAGGGTAATAAATTAACCATCGTTAAATTTGGATCGCAACGATCAACCGTTCTAACAGATATAGAACAGACGTTCGTTTGTTTAAGCAAGAATATGATGAGACCAAATGAATTGTGATTTTTTAAAAGCTTGAATAAGCTTTTGATTGAACTGAGAAGTTTGATATTTTTAATTTACTTTTATAAAAAAACAATTCTAAAATTTGATAGTCACTGCAAATACTCTTAGACCTAGAGGATGTGATTGAAATCTTGTAATTCACCACATAAGTAAAGAAGATATTCTACATAACTATTCCAGTAGAGCTTTTGTTTGTTATAACTTCAACATTTCATGTTTGTTGGATATTGTAATAGTTTTTCAGCATTATCAAAATATCCAAACTCATCACAAATGTCCCTTCACGTCGTTCTCCACAATCTTCCTCAACACGTGACCAACAGGAAATATTTCCAACGAATAGTATTCATTACTTTTGCAGTAATTCCATTCTCTGCATCAATAATTTTAAGCAGGGTAATATTACAATATAAACGCGTATTCATAGGGTGTTTTATAAGAATCAAAATAAAATTATTGGCCCTTTCTAAATGTTTCCTTCAAGTAATATTGTTTATTCCATTGATTGATTTTTTTTACCATATTCACTCCAAACGTGGAGCATATAGATCTACACAGCGTGATGATATCCGCTCTGAAAGTGAAGTATATGGAGTATTTTTGACAAATTATTTTATGTCAAACAATTCCTGAACCTAGCAAAAATCCAGTGCTGCATTTTCAGATTTATGAAAAATCCAGCAGATTTTTCTAACTTCATGAGCTATCGGGGAGATATCGACTGCGGAAAGAAAAACAGACGTAAAACACACAGATTTTTTACATGAGGCTAAGAATTTTATGATCAATGATGTTGGTCCAAAGTCAAAACAAATACGTACAAGCTTGTAGTACATTGAGACTTAAACTGGTGTTTCATTTACCCAACCTAATATTAATTTAATAAGTAAATAATAACAGAACAATTGAATTGATGTAGTAGTCCTTTTTCCTATACAATAATTTCACAGGCTTTTCTAGTTTTAAGCCTAAAAGCTAAATTTAGATATTTATTTGCCGTTAAAGCTTACGTGTATTAAATCGCATACATTGTGATGATGGAAAAAAGTTATTTTGAAAAGAAACTGAGGGTTACGTGATTTTCCCTTTCTATGGTCGATATAGTATTGAAATTTCTATAATAGCCAACATTTGTAACTAGATCTTCATTTTTAGAAAGTTATTTATACTGTATGTGAATAAGCGACGTGTAGTATAAGATTTAATTCTTTTTTAAAGCCGCGGATGAAGATGACAAAAAATATAATAATTATTAAACAAAAATTTAGATTTTTTATTCATTCAGGGGACGGAATATCTTTCATCATTCACCTCAAAATTACAATGCACCGATGCGTTTTTGGGGACTGCACAATCAACATGGTTCCGAAACGGCGCCGACGAGACGTCGAAATGCAGCGACGTCGGTCGTCGCGGGCGTCCGTCACACGCACAAACCACGTGGCGACACGTGTCACACTTATCAAAACAGTATTCTTCGATTAACTTTATTTTTATAGTGATGCTCGCAAATTATGACGTACATACTTCTTGCATAGGGAAACTACAGTTTTAAAATTAAATACACAGAAACATCGGTTATTTAAATTCTTTATTATTAATGAGATTGATTTTATGTAGAATGTTGAAATTTTGTAAATAATTTACTGCTTTAAAGTAGAGTATGGGAATTTTGAAAGAGTGGAAATGATCACGTAGGAAATGTATTTAATGGATCTTCGCAATGTGCATATAATAATAACAATAGCGAAAGAGAACAAAGTAAATATTGAAAGAGAGAAAGTTAGTTAAGAATAAAAAGTCTTGTAGGAGAATTAGAGAGAGCACCTAAACTTAATTTCTATATATCAACTGTGGCAAAGGAAACGGACGTAACCCACATATGACGAGTTTTGCAGGAGGTACAAAAACGTTTTTTTAATGATTTTGAGCCAAAGTCAAAACGTAAAAGAAATACAGCCTTGAAGTGTACGAATACTAAAACTGGTGTTTTATTTACTCAATATGATATTAATTTAATGAGTCTTTTAAAAAAAACATTAAAGTTGATTAAATGAGGACCCTTTTCCTGGTCGTAAATTTCCCCGGGAAAACTTTTTTTAAACTTAAAAGCTAAATTCAGAAAGAATTAAGTATTTTCAGCTTATATTCCTTTGATATAACGTGTATTAAGTTGTCTACATTGTGATTATCGAATAAGGACTATTTTGAAAAATTAAGGGCTACGATTTTTTTGTTTACACAGTCAATATATATACTGACAGAATAGTTCTGCACTTTGGATAAAAAACTACTAATGTTCTCGATTTATCAGTAACATAAAAACAAATATTTGCAAGGGCAATTATCTGGTCCCAAATTTAACACACCCAATTTCAAACATAAAGCCAAATGTAGATACCAGTTTTGCATTTTTGTATAATATATCATTTCGATAAAATGTGTACTACGTTGTGACTAAGGAAAAAAAAATTGAGAGTTACATTCTTTTGCCTTTCTAAAGTCGATTTGCTTCTATCCAGCTTTAGATAATGCACGTTTACTCCATTCTCCGATAATTATTTAGGGCATACGGAAAAGATAACCCATTTTTCCCCTTCTAAATAAATTCAAAATATATTGCAGGGTTGGGCTGTGGCATATGGGATACCGTTTACAACTGCTTCAACCAGGAGCACAGCACCTTTTTAACAAATAAAAATCTACTTAAAATTGAGACTCGTCTTACGGTCTTTAGGTAACGTTAAAAACGAATCCTCATACTACTAGAAGCTACTAGTGAAGTTCAATTACTGGCGTGGTATAATGATAAAATTGGTACAGCACGCACGAATTTAGTACTCGGTAGGCCCCAGGCGCAATTTAATTATGATGCCCCTATGCCCTACGTGGGTTCTTTTTTATTATTTTTAGATCTCACTTTTGTTGAATATTTATGCTTTTGTTCAGAATTCAGTGATTTCACGTTTGTTTAGGTCTTACGATATCTTAATAATTTATACTTTAGTGTAATTTAGTAGTCATATTGAATGTAGCAATTTATAGTGAGGCAATTTGGAGCACCTTTTAATTGTGAGGCCCCAGACGCGCGCTCGGTTTGCCTATACACAAATCCACCACTGCGGCGAACATTGCTGGTATCTACTAGTATATTTAACAAAAAATAAAAATGTGTTAATAGTTAAACATAGTAAAATATTTCTGAACCAAAAATTGCGGTTTCAAATCCCAGTTATTAAAATGAAGGACTGGTCAAAAATTGCACTGAGCAATTAGTTGACAAGCAATTATCTTGTCTTGACAATACTGAGACCCATTTATTATATTTTTTCTCTGACCGTCTTTACATCGTTAACATCCAAATCAACTGTAAAAAGAAGAAGGGACCTAACACACATTTAATAAATTTAACACGAGGCACGAAAATAGATAACACGTGTAATAAATTGTGTGTTACTGATTATCGAAAAAAAACAATATTGAAAAATTCAGGGTTACGATGCTTCTTCTTTATATGTACATTTATATATGCTTTACTTTATATGTATTATAACATAACTTGTTTAATACTTGCATGGTATAATATATTAAGGTTGACGATGCCTGAAATGAGATATCTGATCGTCAGACCATAGTAACATAAATGATATGGCAAATTTTAGTACCCCACAGTGGATTAAGCGATAAAAACACACCTAATCATATTAAATTATTTCTTATTTGTGCCTCGTTTCTTATATGCGCCACTAATAATTGCGTTATTAAATTAAAATGCGGATTATCCGTGGCTTGATAATCCGTGAGTTAAACTTATCGTGGTTATCCATATGTAGTATATAATTTTGTATTTTCTTAAATATTTATTTCGAAATTTTTACCAATGCTTGAATATATTTTTTTTCCAGACTATTTACTATTGATGTTGGAAATTTTTCATATAAAACCAGAGCCGTAGCAACGATTTTGGTGCCTTTGATGAATTTCAAAACATTTGTTACTTCACATTCCGAGCGACGTCTTCGCGTTCTTGGTTAATGTTTAATTGCCCATGCCTTCTTACGGCCCTGCGTAAAACCAATTATTTGACAAAGTCCGATGTATTGGCCTTTTCAAATATGATGCAAATTGATGCATCCAAGGAATTAAAAGGTTTTATTGAAGAAAGTATCGAACGTATTTTAAAGGTATAGTATGATATAGAATATTGAATTCAACCTAGTAGCCTAGAGGTTAGCATGCGGCAGAAGAACCAATAAAAGTGAAGATTATAATTCAAATTATTAAGATATATTTCAAGTAAGAGGTCCAAATAATATAATTATTACGTAATTATAAAAAAATTAAGATTAAAGCCTTTCTTACATAGAGAGCAACTCGACGACGGCGACAGCAAATGACCAATCATAGCAAGGCAGCCGTTGCCATGATTGGTCACCTGCTGTCGTTGTCATTGAGTCACTCTCTGTGTAAGAAAGCCATAACAGCTATTCCTCGGTCTGGTGGTATTGATTTTCGTAAAATAAAATCAAAGAGTAAGATAAATAAGAACGAAGCAAGAAGACATCCTTGCCTGACTCCGGTGGAGACGCCGAATCATTTTCTGACTGTGTCTTTGTATCGCATTCTTCAGATTGTGGAAATCACGAAGCATATGACGAAAGAAATTAAACATATTGATAGGATTATTAAAATTTAATGTAGTCGTTAGTGGAAATATTCATGAGTTCTATACATATATTGATATAGGTGCTACACAAATTATGTAAATTTCATTACTGTGGATCCCCTTTTTTCATTATCAAATTACTTGAACATGTGTTCAGCAAACAAGGGAATTTTCTGTGTTACTTGTTAATTTACAACGTGTGAGCGATAATAATAAATAAAATGAATAGTTTTGGATATTCTTTTAGGATTAAGGCGCGTATTTAATCTAGTAAGTCAAAAAAAAATCTCCCACAGCCATGGCTTAACGCAGCGTTACCGTACGGGTTTCGTTTTATTAAGACATTTCAAAGGCAAAATGATCGCTTCAAAAGTATATCGTAAAATATGTTTTTGTATAGTTGTCGCACACTCTAGTGCACGCTAACCCAGGTCTTGGGAACCTGCTCCTGGGGTACTTATAGCATTTATCAAGAGCACCTCACGTTAGGTACGCCATGGAGACGTGGCGGGTGGTGGAGGGAAAGCAAGTTGTTGCTGTCAAGAATAGGACGCTAATCACATTTTGTGGGAATGTCCAAGAATTAGTACGGAGTGGAAAGAATTACCCAAGTCGGCCCAACCAGCTGTTGGACCCATCGGGCCATCCGACTTGGTGGTGGAAGTCCTATTTCCTGCTTGCAAAGTTGACAAGACGTAATTTTTTCAAATGAAAAGTTAAATTTAATTACTGGCTCGGCATTTGCACCTTACATCCTTTTAATAGAAAGTTATATACATTGTGATTATCGAATAAAAGGTATTTTGAAAAAACTGAGGTTTACATCTTTTTTTCTATCCACATTCGATATATATCTATCGTATTCTCTAAATAATCAAGCAGATATTTGTAGTGTTATCATTTCAACATTAAATCTTATAATGTTATCTTATATAAATACGTTAAATTTGAAATATAGACGTAGCCTATTAAGCAATATATTAATCAATTAAACCTCTTCTATCCAACGTTACACCTTTTGTACGGGATGGCTAAAAATAAGTTTATTGACCGCAAACCAATTTAAAAGCTCTTCATATTGTGGAATATGCTTCATTTGAATTGGAGTGGAGATAAAATATGGTATAGATCATCTTTCGTGGATTACACTTTAATCTGTTATCCTGATAAAATGTATGCGGAATGGTGAAAAATGGTGATAGCATGTCGGTGCATTATTATTGTAAGTAATAATGTCTGACCATAAAAAAATGCATTATTTAAAATTAAATATGCATGCGTAATGATGGGTGTCGAACCAGAAATTGCAAAAATAGATTTCGTCTATGGTACACTTTAAAAAGGGTATACTTGCATATTCATAGTTGGTACACAGTGCTGGAAATGGATAAATGAACCTTATATTCACATATGATTTTAGTTCAAGAGAAAACTACTCAAGCCAATACTAAAAAATATGTAGGCAGTTACAAGATTTGAGTCCGTGACTTTGTGAATAACTTAGTAATCAGCCATCGAGAGGATTATTTATACAGTTATAATAATTATTATTTATAAGCTTTACAAAAATTTTCTTACAAAGCTTAAAAAATATTTTCGTTGAAAGTGATTCTTAAAAGCCTCAACATGTTTACAAATCTAATTCCGTTATAACGAAAGACATAAGATCACGCCTTTTGTTTCGTTATACTGAATATCAGAAACATATTGTTACATAATTATTATCCGAATGTTTGTTTGGTACAACAAAAAATATATGTTATATTGGATTTTCGTTACTTCGGAATTCGTTATAAAGAGATTTGATATGTGCTTGGTTTCTTCTAAGAATAATTTCCATTTTTTTCCCGATAGTGTGTATGTTAGTTTGCGCGGCTTGCATCCGAGGAATGCGGGCTCGATTCCCACATCTACCGGATTTAAAAAAAAGCCAGAAAACTCACTATTGGAGTTGGGCTGAGCAATTGTCTGACAAACAATTATCGTGAAAAATATAATCTGTTAAAATATGTCTTCACATTTTGGAAATCCATATATTCCAATTACGGAGCGGATATTTTCATACTGTGTGAATCCGTATGCTCCATTTCAGAGCGAACATGGTAAAAAAAAAGCGAACACGTCTCTTCCCAGCAAGGCTCGTAATTAATAAGGCTTTATTGGAATGAAATTATGCACGCTCCTTTGCATCCTGATCAAGGCCATATAAATCTTCTTCTGAAAGACTTCTGGTATTCTAAATAGCATACCACGTTAATTACGCCACGGCATACGTACATGTGTGTATACATGAAAGGTAGTAGATGGTAAAGTAATAAGTATCATATTTTAAATAAATATGACGCTTATTAAATTGGTACTAACATTTCAATCACTGGTGTCCATATTAACCCCACATCTAATTTAATATGGATACATCATTATTAAGCATCTTCTATTAAAAATATTCAAAGTGACTATAATATCAAACTAAAAATATAAACCCTTGTAAAATTGACTGGAGTAAAGATTGTTATATTTTACATAATAATGCACACAAACTAGTTGGCCTAAGTTCAATATTGACGAATGTAAAAGACTTTAACAATATAATATACTTATTATAATAACAATATAATAGACCATTAACAATACTGTATGATTTTTATTGTATGATAACATGAAAAAAGATTTCAGTCTTTGTTGAGTACTATTTGGGTTAATTTATCATTTATTTTATATTATTAATAATAATGAAGTCTTTTATGATAATCGTTTTAACAAATCGTTAAAATCCGATGACAAACATTACCAATGTACCAATAAAGAGTATAAAGTTTTAAAATTCATCCCTTAATTTTAAACAACTATTAAAAATATTATAAAGTATTTTTGCCAAATTTATGAATAGACAAGTAGGGGATGTACCCTCTATAATCCTGTTGTTATTGTATGTACAGGGTGTGATGAAAGTGCGTGTGCTTTTTTATTGATATTGATAGGCCTCAGTCAATATTAAATTAGCCGAGTTCCACATTATGCAAACTTTTAGGTAAGCACTCATGGTTCCCCTTTTTCATATTATGGTCGCACTATGCATTTTAATGCTTGTTCAGCGTGTATTTTGATTAATATTTCAGCTCATCTGTTAATATTTTTGTATTTTGGAAGCGTATTTGTATAGCGTGATGCAGCATTTTTGCTGTCTATTTTTTACATAATTGAAAAAATAAATATAAAATTTTAAATATCTTTTATAAACGATGCTATTTTTTTATAATTTTCAGTATAAAAATGAATCATATCGACTGTGGAAAGGAAGTAAGACGTAACACACACAGAACGATTTTTATAAGAGGCACAAAAAATGTATATTTAATGATTTGGGCTGAAGTGAAAATATTAGATAGATACAACTTTAAAGTGCATGAAAATTACAACTAGTATTTTATTTACTTAATATGATATTAATTCAATAAGTTATTTCAAAAAAATAATAAAATTGATGCGGTGGAAGACTTATTTTCTGTTTGCGAAGTTAAGCGATAGTTTTTTCGAACTTAAAAGTTAAATTTAGATACCAGTTCGGCATTTGCAGCTTACATCTTTTTGATAAAACAGGTAGTAAATTATATACATTTTGACTATCGAAAAAAACCCTTTTGAAAAAACTCAGGGTTTCGTCTTTTTCAATTTCTACATTTTTTTAACCATATTTGCTCCCAACGTGGAGCATATGGATCTACACAATGTGAAGATATCCACCCGGAAAGAGGAGCATATGGATCTTCACAGTGCAAAGATATCCACCTCAAAAAAAGAGTATATGGATCTCCGCAATGTGAAGACATCTTGACAGATTATGTTTTACGAGAATTGTTTGTCAGACAAATACTCAACCCAATGGGCATGCAGTCCTGCATTTTTCATATTTTTAAAATCCGACAAATGGGGAATCGAACCCATATTCCCCGGACTACTAGCCGCGCGCGCTACCAACTATGCTACAGGGGAGACCATTTCCACAGTCGATATATATCTAAGTGCATGAAGACTAAAACTGCTACTCTCTTAATCCTATCTGATATTAATTTAATTAATTAATTTAAAGTAAAACCGATAAAATTTAATATATAGCATGTTGCAACAGTGTAGTATAATCAAGTAATTTTCAGCTAAAGGCGTAGTTAGTACTTTGGCAATCTTTAAACCTTTGATTTATATAGAGCATTAAAAATAAAGAAAAACAATTCTTAACCCCTTTCATGTGTTTTTGTTGTATATGATATTCTGCTTAATATACTGTTATTGTTATAACTGGGTACAGTTTTAACCTTTTAACCTCTAACGTAACAGCTGAAAAAAATATTAACAGTTTTATTTGTGATGTAAATACTGTATCAAAACTGACAGACAAAAGAGGATGTATTTATAATACCCGTATCAATCATTCCATTATTATAATATGACGTGAATTATGAATAATTATTTTTTTGAGGATGATAATCAAAATTAAATTTTAATATTTATTACAAAATATTTACCTTTCTCTTTTATAAATTTTTAGATCGTCACTTCGTCGTTATTTTAAAATACGAATTAAGCACAGACAGGGTTGCCAGATTCCCTAAATCACAAATCAAAACGTTCACTGTTATGGACGATGGCTTAATAATTATAATATAATAATATAATAAATAAAAATAATAAGAAT
>JAGVSQ010012921.1:0-11368 GCA_022683975.1 Rhyacophila evoluta
ATTTAAAATCAATTTCCATCAAGCACCATCAGTCGAAAATATTAATTAATATTTTCTAATAGATTCAACTCGGTGCTCGTTCGATTTTGTTCATATCCTTTCAAAATATTTTTTGATGTATATATATATATATTTCATAAAAGTGATAGTATTCAAACACCTGATTGTTTGCAACCTATAAATTTAATATTAAAATAAGGCTAGTACTTATACAATACAATCTCATTTTGTATAAATTAAATATGTTCTGTTTTTTTTTAAATCCAAATGTAGACATATTTCGATCAATCACTGTGTGGTTCAATCATTCAGTTTATATAAGCAAGTATTTTGTTACAGGGCTATGGAGGAAGTAAAGCAATGCCTCCACCGGCGGGTCAGCCGCGCCGCCATCCCGACTTTGCAAAAGACCAGCCGCCTCAACCTCCCTACCCGCCCCGACCGCAGCCACCCCCTCATCATCAATATGGTGTGAACCTTTCAATTCTATAAAGTGCTATTATAACTCTTTGGCCTTGCAGTTTTGTGAATTACTCAAATACCGCTATAGTAGTGGGATACTTCAGTGTCATTTATAATAATATTTATCATTTTGAATCATTCTATTTTTCATATAATATGTCACGTCTTCACACTTTGTAGATCTATATGCTCCACTTTGGAAGCGAACATGAACGTAAACACCATTTCCATAATTCACATTAGAGACTGCTTCGAACACAAAGAAAATCCAAAAATTACAAGTAGAAGCTCAGTTGTGGTATATGTCTTAATGAATCAACAAAAGTTGCATAGAGTTATGGGGTATACTCTCTTGCTATAATCAAAATGACATCTAGCATAATGTTATTTACCTTGGTAAAATTCTCGATTGATTTTTTATGTTATTAGATTCTAAATATCTTCATACTAGGAGCAATTTTGCTGCCGTCAATTGTCTTAGCTAAACAAAATAATTTAGTAAATCACATTGAATATAGTGTGGTTTTATGAAACAAATATCAAATAGACTCCATTAGTCCCATTATAACAACCATTTTCATCTTGTGTTGCATAATAAAAACTAAAACTTACAATAAAATCAAACATTTATCAGTGAGATAAGACTATTAACCAATATTAATCTCACTTAGGCACATGGAGTAATAACACCAGCGGTGGACAATATAGAAGCCAATTTCCTGGAGGAGGAGGAGTTGTGACGGGAGGCACAGGTGTAGGGGGTACGGCCACAGCTACAGTAGGAGGAGTTGGAGCTGGAGGGACAGTAGCGGGAACCACTCCCGGAGTGGGCGGAGGTACAGGAGTTGGCACCGTAGGTCAGTGGGGTGCAGGTGCACCCCCGAGAGCACCTCTTCCCACTCCTAATGCTCAACCTTGGGGACCGCAACCTTATCCACAGCAGGTAATTTAACTGGCACTATTTTGATACATTACTTCAACAGAACTATCGTAATTTAAATGAGATCAAAAGTAACATACAGTGTAATTCATTCAATTGTTAAATACACAATTTTTGTTGAGAATAATTAATCATGCATTCAATTTTTGAGGAAAAATAGGCGAACCTCATCCATACCTCAAATGTAATGACTAATGTTTTTACCATTCTCAGTTTGAATTTGATTTGAACATGAGATATGAGATTTCAAGGTCAAGGTGTGATCATTTGTGTATTTTAAATGCAATACACTTGTAAGTTGTGTGTGTAGAATTATTGGTCGAAAATTGTTTTTGGAAACCTGGAATAAGATGAAATAGAAGATATTATAGAGGACAATACTATTGATGGCTGGACTTAATTAAAATGAACCTTTGCAAAATTATGTGGTCCTAGATCTTTGGAAATTATGAAAATTGATGATATAGTGCCCAATCATATTTAAAATTATATTAAATATTATATTATATTAAAAATTGTCAGATGATGAACTCTAAAATCATTTTTTTGTCAGACCCTTCAAAATTGTAAAATCTGGGTTTCGCCATATGTTAAAAAGACAATGTATCATTATTAATATGTTACAGGGTCAGCAGCAACAACCTCAGCCACCACAGGGTTGGGGAGGTGCCGCGGCAGGTGTTCGACCTGGAGCCCCACCTAGACCAGGTGGTCCTTACCGCCCTGACCTCAAGCAATTCCCCATGCAACCCGCACATCAGCCACCTAAGGTATATATAATCCCTAAAAAAATGATCCACTCTTTCTGCTTAAACGGAACAAAAATCGAAAGCGAATCAAAAAAGTTGTATAAATAGTGTTTATTAGTCATTCTTAACAATTTTTATAGAATATTTCAAAATTTATTTGTAATTAAAACTGGTTCTGGCTTTTTTTGTATATTATCAATGTGCAAATAGTGTGGAAAAATGTGTGTCAAGTATAGTTGCATCATATGTATTATTTTGTTTTTCAATTTGAATCAAAATAAATCTGAAAAACTTCTTTTAAAAAAGGGAGCTTATTATGTTTTTTACTTACAGACTGGTAATGTCCCAGCTACTGGAGGGGCCGCTCCAAAGCGGGAAATCACCTTTCCGCCCGATAGTGTGGAGGCTGTGGCTCCAGTGGCATACAAGCGTCGTCGCATCACAAAGTCAGATGTGGCGCCAGTGGAGGCGTGGCGGCTGATGATGGCACTTAAGTCTGGCTTGCTGGCAGAGACCTGTTGGGCACTTGATTTGCTCAATGTCCTACTATTTGACGATGCATCTGTTGGCTATTTCGGCCTGCAGCATCTGCCAGGTCTTCTGGATCTGCTGTTGGAGCACTTCCAGAAAAGTTTGAAGGATGTATTTGACCCACCCGGACAGGATGCTCCGCTTGGGAACCCTCGCCCGTCTGCCTCCCGATCAGGATTGACCGATGATGAGACAGATACTGTCCGGACTGTGTTCCTTACAGAAGGAGAAAATTATACTGAGGAGTCCCGTAAGGGCCGACCTGTGATTTTCAGGGCAAAGGAGGATGACCCCTTTAGTCCTGATGATGTTGATGAGTGGGATGTAGAGCCAGAGCATGGTGAGACAGGTATTGACCCTTGGCAGTTTGGCTCTGATGCCTCCTCCGTTGCCCATGTTATGCCCTGCTTCCGGGGGGAGTTCGTAGACATTCCGTTCGCTAGAACTTTGGAGACGGCCGAGCGGCCGCCTATCAAGATTGAAGGAGGTACCTCAGAGGAGGTTACCCCCTCCCGCGTCGGCAACTCACCTGAGCCTGGTAGAAAATCTAATCGTGTCAGTGAAAAGAAAAACAAAAGGACGAAATCTATCCCTTCAGAGATTCTAAGTGGGGCGGAAGGGACCCCAGCCGGTCCTACAGATGGAAAAGTGAATGGAACGGCCGTCGATCCCGAAGAGGATGGTGAGACGGGGGCAGCCCTCCGCCTAAATGGCCCCGATACGGATAGCATTCTTCCAGATGCTGGTTCCGAGGACAACTTTAAATCCGAGCCCATGGAAATTGAGAGGGATGAGAGAGCGACAGAAAGGCCGGCAGAAAGTGCGCCTGATCTGAAGGTAAATGATCCCTCTGGAACCCTCAAACGGAGGCCGCTCTCTGAGTATGAAGATGAATGTTACTCTCGGGATGAGGCCAGCCTCTGCCTGGTCACGGAGACGCAAGATTCCCTGGCCCGCCGCTGTATCTGCCTCTCCAATATTCTAAGAAATTTGACATTTGTGCCCGGCAATGAGATTGAGTTTTCAAAAAGTGGGACTTTTCTTGCGCTTATGGGCAAGCTCTTACTACTGCACCATGAGCATCCAGCACGTGCACCCCGAACAAGAAACTATGATCGAGAAGAAGATTCAGAATGGAAGAGCAGTTGTTCTTCATTGCAGACTCAAGAATGGTGGTGGGATTTTCTAGCTCAGCTACGGGAGGATGCTCTTGTGTGCTGTGCTAATATTGGTGGACAAGTGGATCTTGGCCAGCATCCTGAGCAGGTGGCGCGGCCTGTGCTAGATGGTTTATTGCACTGGGCTGTATGTCCTTCTGCTGCTGCCCAGGATCCCCTTCCTGCTTTGCCACCACACCGAGCTCTTTCCCCACGCCGTCTAGCCCTAGAGGCACTGTGCAAATTGTGTGTGACTGATGCCAATGTGGACCTAGTCGTGGCCACCCCCCCTTTCCCGCGCTTAGAACGTCTGTGCTCCGTCCTGGCAAAGCATCTGTGTCGTAGCGAAGACCAGGTGCTGCGGGAATTTTCTGTAAACTTACTGCACTACCTGGCAGCAGCTGATTCGGCCATGGCCCGGACCATTGCTGCCCGCAACCCTACTGTTTCACTACTGGTGGCCTTCATCGAACAGGCAGAGCAATCTGCCCTGGGTGTGGCTAACCAACATGGCATCTGTGCTTTGCGTGACAACCCTGACTCGATGGGCACCAGTCTGGACATGCTACGGCGAGCTGCTGGTACTCTGCTGCACCTTGCTCGCCACCCTGACAACAAGCCCCTTTTCCTGCAGCAGGAGCAGCGGCTTCTATCTTTGGTCATGAGCCAGATTCTGGACCAGAAGGTAGCTGCCGAACTCTCCAAGGTGCTCTTCCAGTGCTCTCGCCATCCGCGTCATCCCAACCGGAGCGATTGAACGATTAAACGATTCGGCCGCGAGTGAACTGCCGTTTTATCTCTTCAACCTTAGGATTAGAGAATGGACTCGATGAATAATATAATTATTGATATATAATATATGATCTAAGACCGTGTTATAGTGATATTAGACTCATACCGCTCGGTAAATGAATTTTTAATGATTTCAGACTTTTTTAGAAAAATATTAGTTGTAAACGAAAAGGATTATCAATGGGTTTTTTTTCTGCGGCTGGCCGGCCCCCCTCGGGACGTGCGAGTTTGAATTCTGATTTGCGGGTGGCGCGGGTGATCTTTCTCGATGAGGGCGGGACGTGCCTCTGGGTTGTATTTATTTTTATCCCCGTGGCTCTCGATTGCGTTCCTCTCTCCTCGATGTATCAGGTCCCCTGACGTCTCCGTCCAATCTTACCGGGGCCGCCTGTCGTTTCATGTTTGGTATTATTATTACTGTGCAAATGCTTTATATATGTCTGAATATTGAAAATGAAATAAATGTACATATGAAGTACTAAAAATTATATGCTCTTTTATTGCAACCTGATTTCAAAACAAATGAATTATTCTGAATATATTATTACCAGATGTGGCTATGTTTTATTATTCTATACCTAATTTCATAACCTGGTTAACATACAGGTATGACTTCTGGAATATTCAGCAAAGGGGGATATTTTAAATTTTCATTCAGAGTTCTATTATTCAAATTATTTATATTTTTTTGTAATTTTTTTTGTGGTTGTAACCATGTTGCAATACTAAAAATAATAGTTACTGATTTCACCATAACTTGCTTGATATTGATTTATATTTGTCAAGTTTGCAGAGTTTAATAAACAATTCATTTTGTTGCTGTGGGCTGTTAAAATGTATTTATTGAAGCCATTTTAAGTGTTTTTAAGTTGTAATTGAAAGGCTAATAAACAAGCATGAAGTTCTAGTAAATTTATTATTTGTTCAAGTCTTATTTCAGAAATTCAAATATGACAATATTTTCTGTTTCATTCTATGGATTAATCCCATAGCAGCTGAAACAAAAATTTTGTTTGATTAACAGACTACTAGGTAAACTTATTAAAAGAAAGTATAGAATTTTATGGTATTTCTATATTAAGGTATTTTTTTTTTTAATTTTAATAAATTTAAGACAAAAATGGTAGTTTTCCTAATCCCAAAATGTTGGCAAACTCTGCATTCTTATTATCTCAACGTTAGCGTAGAGGTTAATGTGCGTGCCTAGTAATCCAGGAAATACAAGTTCAATTCCCCATCTGAGATTTTTAAAATATCCAAAAATTTTATGTTTTTAAACGTAACATTTCAAATTGTAAGTTTAATACATTAACACGATATAAATATGAGTATAACAAAAAAATTTAAATATAAGAAAGGATTTAAATAAAAAATACAGAAGGAAGAAGAGATTGTCTACCAAGTAAGTAAGGAAGACCCTACTCTGATACTCTATATATAATAGCTTCCATCTAAACCCACTCTGATAATAGGTGGTTGAGCAATTGTCTGTCAAACAATTTTCGTGAAAGATAATCTGGAAGACGTCTTCACATTGCGAATATCCATATACTCCACTTTCAGGGTGCATATATACTTTCACACTGTAGATCCATATGCTCCACTTTGGGAACAAATATAGTGTAAAAAAAATATCTTACTATTTTAATGTAATTTACACCATTCTGTGAAACCCTTTTTAAAACCTCTGAATTTTAATTATAAAAACTGGCTTTTTATTTCCTACTATGCATTACTCATCCAACTGTATGGAACACCATATTGAAATCGGTGAACTCAATAGCTGTCTTTTTTTTCTGACGACATTATCTAACTCATTTTCGGCAAAAGATGGAGTCTGTCTTCTTTGTTTCCAGGGCCCTCATATACAAAATGCATTGTTTGTACCCTTAATTCTCTCTGCACCGTTTTTACACGGTTTTGAAATAACTGTCCAAGAAAAAAGAACTGATAATTTTGTTTTCACTTTTTTTTACTTTAACAGGGCTAAAAATCTTCCTCCACCAAGATATATTTCTACATTCAATTTAAATTACATCCAGCTAACATTTTAATGTATTGTAGATGAACAGGAAAAAGATGGTACACTTTCAATCATTCAAGCGCTGAAAAAATGTACTACATTATAATGAATTCTGTTGATTTTTCTGGCTTTATCCATCACCATCCTCCTTAAATGCATACTGAGGTTAATATGACCAAAAATATAGCCTAAAAATATTGTATATAAAAGAAATACAACTAAATCACATTTAGATATTAGAAAGTTTTTACTTGAAATTAATGGGCATCAAAATAGATCACATGTATGTTTTTTTTTTTAAATAACACCAATAAGGTTTATTATATTGTGTATATTGATGTGGAAACTGGACCTTATGTTATGGATCTACAAAGCGTGAAGATGTCCACTCCGAACGTGGAATATATGGATTATTCTATTGAATTTCCGTTTCCTGGGAAATATTAGATCAAATTACAAAGGAAAAAATATATAATAGTGCTTCATAACCTTTTATGTTTCACGGCACACTTGACGTGTTTTCCCAAATTTTGCGGCACACCACAAATAAAAAATGCCACCACCCTGGCGGCATTTCAAATGTTTTTCTGATATGGGAGAAATGCGCCATTACTCTCCTGATATCGTCTCACCGTTACAGGCACATATAGCACGGCAGTTGCGGTCATATAGGCCCATTTCGTACATTAAAGTTTTTTTGATTACCGAATTTTAGAAAGTTCTCATTTTTTTGGTCATTAAAATATAAATCAATTATTCAAACTTTATCGTTTCTTATTCTTCTTCCCTCATAATGTTCATATTCCTGTGTAATGTATGTCATATTTTATAATTATTTAATAAATTAAATCTCCTTTTTCCTCAAAACAAAAATATCCAGGATATTTAATTTTTACGAGTATCCGCAATGTGAAACATTTCTTGGTAAATTATTTATATTATTATTATTATAAATTTTATAATTCTACACGTTTATGAAAATAATAAATCAATAATATAAATTGATTTGGCGAATATATAATATATTATACTTATAAATTTGAAGATTGAAATAATTATAACCATATAAAAATCTCCTGTTCTGGCAACATTATTTAATGTTATAAAGAAGGAAACCTCTGTCAAATTAATTTACTGAACGCGGAGCTGTCACTAAAAAGAATAAATCAAATATGGTTATAGTTTTGATGATTCTGGATTATTTTTAATTGGTAAGTATGTTTATGTAATCCGTAAATAACTTTTATTTGGTCAGTTAAAGCATTGAAGTATTTGTTGTGACTTCACAAATATGAGATTTTATTAACAGTTTCGTGTTGTAGAGGTAAAGTTTTTCAGCGTTGTCTATTAAGATTTTACATATTATTATGTACAAGCATAATTATGATTATTGAATTATCAGAAGCTATCTATTAGATTACGATCAATTTATTGATCAAACGATATTTGTAAAATTTATAATTGTTATTACGGTTGACCATTGTATACTACAGATAAACAACTATAACCTTTTTGCAATGATGCTCCGCCGAAGCGGTTCGAATTTAATGGAAAAATTGTTCTTAAAATCAATAACGTTTGTTTGAAATTGTTGCATATCATATAATTTCTAAACCCCCAAGAAATGAGGTAATCAGTGGGGAACCAGTACATAATATTTTACAATTGAATGTCATTGACGCCAACTGTCACAGCACCCTGTTTGAGTCTGGTCAGTGAAATAGGTGCTGCCATGTAAAAAATCCTTTTACAATAATTTATGGTATGAGGAAACTAGTAATATAACAGTAGTCTTTACACGCAATTATTGGAACGATGATGATTTCCTCAAACATAAATATATTATAGTAAATTCTAGTTGCTTTCAAAAAAAAAAAACATTTTTTGTGACAACAGTTGACATTTTTATTGCCAATATATTTAGTCTTTGAAGGGTTATTTCGTACATATTTGTTTTTATTATGAGTCCACTATCACGTAGTAATTTATTTGAATGTAAATTTATTTATTCTATTTACCTCTAATAATTTAATATTTTAATAGGCTTGCCGTAGTATTTTACTGTCCAAAGTGAAAAAGTCGTTAACATGTACAGGTCGAACCCCGTTATAACGAATCTCGTGGGACCACTCTTTTTGTTTTATTACACTGTGTGTGAACAGATGTAAGAATTGAACCCACATTCCCCGGATCACGAGGCACGCACGCTAACCTCTACGATACCGGGGAAATCATTGCTACTTATATTCAGTACAACGAACCATAAGGGGTGGTCCCACGAATTTCATTATAACGAAATTTTACCTATATCTTATGCGTATTGTTGCATGAGTGGAGAGGTTGTCGCATTAAATTTTGCCGAACTTTACAGAACCATAATGATCTTTTGGAAACGAACTGAGTTCCTAAGATTATATTCCGGCGATACGTTAATGTACGAGAATATCCAAAACAGTGGACTTATCCAACGTTTGTATCATTTGTATATTCTACTGTCACACAACATATAGACATGGTTTCGGCTAAATGTCCATGAATGCAACCGCCGATACTTTTATATTATCGCAGATAATCAAAATTCATAATGTTGATGGATACTTTTTAGAAATATGAAAAAAAAACAGATAAGATCAGATAAGCTCGTTGCGCTCACCCACTAAATTAAGGGTGACGAGGAAGTTACAATTAAAAAAAAATCTTATTATTCTTTGTTGGTTTATTCGTATTTGTTATAATAATTCAGGAAAGGAAAATATAGTAGAATTTCCTGGGCAATGTTTCGCACATTTACCAATTTTTGGAACAGTTGTCGTATGTTGTGTATTAGACTATTAAAGAATCAAAGAAATATAAAAAAAATGTTCGCTTGTTTTAGAATAGAAGCACGTAATTTATTACCCGTCTGAACGTGATTTGCCTGACTTCCGGAATCAACTTTTTTCTCATACCGATTCGGAGTTTTCGCCATACAATTCGACAGATGAAATTATACAAAAAAATATTTGCGGAATAAAGAGTGCCCGGCACCCATTATTGCTTTGTGTGAATAAATCGAGGTTCGCAGTCTAACAACATCTCACCAAATTTAACGACGTTCATTCAATGACGAAAAATATTAAGAAATTATTGCATTGATAATGATTTAATGAACCAGCGCTTGTGAAAAAATGTAATGATCAAAATAAGGAGCATTTTAATTCGATTTCGTCAAGATTGCATAAACAAATGAATTTTTTTATCTTTTATCTCCGCCAACTACTTAAATAAAAATGAAATTCTGTCTTTTGAATAATTTTTGAAATATTATATAAAACTATTTGTATTTTGAGAAGTTTTCCTTTTCACAGTCAATATATTTCGCGGTTTCACAGTTAATATTTTTCCAATGCGCACTAAAATATATTGAGATAATTCTACTTCTGCTATTTCTGCTTCTACTATATTCTAATTATGGATCTATCAAATATACATACACTGAATACAGTCAAATCCCGCTATAGCGAATACAGAAATAACGAAACTTTCAGTGTAACGAACATATCATGGCGGAAAAACTGATATACCTCTTTTGCATTCCTTTATAAGGAAATTTCAGTATAATGAAACAAAACAGATAGTCCTACGAGTTTTTTTATAACGGGATTTTACTGTAATCTCTCTTCAAACGAACCACATATATCACACGTGATAATATTATCAGTTTACAGTAGTTTTGTTAATTAATTAATTTTTTTCTGAACTTTATAATGAATATGTTAGTAATAAATATTATACACGTTATCTATCAATATTATCAAAGGCCGTATCTTATGATATATTCATTTTCATGACAAATGCAAAGCGAACCAGAAACTACCCGATTGTATTTATTGTTAAGTGAGAATATTATTAAATAATACAATAACATGTAAAACTTTTATACATATTTTTCGTCTTTTAAATGTTTGCAGTACGTACTACTGATTGTTCTCTCGGAAACTATGTAGCAAAAATCAAATAAATAAAAATGAATGAAAGGAAACCTTGGGGGCAGCGTAGTCTTTCAGTTACTTAAAATCATCAAGACATATCGATAACTTTTTGAAATCCTTGTTAATTAATGAAAAAATGAAGTTAATTTGTGATTCAAAACTGCATTATAAATATCACGTTTGATATTTTTTCGTTTCACTAATAAAACTACAATATTTTTTTTTAGTTAACGTTTGATTTTCATCATCTTCACATTGTACCCAATTTGACTATGCCTGATTTGTGTTATGACCATGTAAATGGACCGTAATTGCGATATATAAGTGGGGCGGCACATGGCATTGATTCGGCGTGTGTATGCTTTTTGCAGGATTTTTTCGACAGCCATCAGTAAAACTGAACTCAATAAATTACACCATAAAATGGAACTACATAACCAATCCGATTTTCCGATCTCGTTAGTGATACGCTGAATATGATCAGTTATCAAGAATAAATGGTAAAAATAAGTTTTTTTTATTTAATTGACCAGTTTCATTCACTGGTTGAAAAAATTGCAGGAAACGTTTTTATCATCACAATACATGACTCACATAATATAATAATTTTTAATACATTACTCTGATTACTTTTCAACATCAAATAGAGACAACTTCGTATTTACCTTACTAATTATGTGTAATTATGTTATATGTATGTTATATGTTCGCTCACCGCCCACATATAATGTAGCCTGAAGATG
>JAGVSQ010012923.1:0-11365 GCA_022683975.1 Rhyacophila evoluta
AATATCCGAGGCAATCTCGTTAAACATCACCATTGCTCTTCGCATTGGTATGACTTCTGGCAGGATACTCCTGCATTTAGGACTAAAAAACAACTGAAATTCTCGGTTTCTTATGCAGTTATCAGGGACGTACAGATCAATATTAGCCAGAGCGGCAGAGTTATCGATTTCAAAGTTACAGAAGTCTCAGAAATTTCTTCTGAACCCTCTCCACTATGAGGTCGTATTTATGCCGATTCGGAACTCAAACAACCGATCCACTTTCTAACTTGCCTCGAACTAATGAATTATACAGAGTTTTGAATATTGTGACATCTGAAAAGATCCTGGACGTACGTAAAACGAAACCTGAAGGGCCTTACTATAATGTGTTGAGTCCGATATGAAACAATCTGGAAATATTCCAAATGAGTAACTGATCCAAAGCATTAATCTGCCAGTCGACGGCGTCTCGAGCACCTGACAGTCGGTTCAGGGTGGATTTTTTCTTATTCCAATTTTCTCTTTATCTTCACCGTTCAAACAAAAGAGCCGGCAATTCTTATAACAAAGAACCGCGGTTAAGTTTATATTACTTCTATATCGTTCGGAATACCCGATTGTGTCTACAGGGTGGGTCGCCGAGGGCTGCGGGGAAGACAGCGACCGAGATGGGAGAAAAACAACAGGTTTGTCGTAAAGTGGACAACTTAAAAATTGAAAATATTTAATCAACAGATTTTTAATATCTTCTCGATCTTAATCATTTGAATGACAAAAACGATTAATCATTGCTCATGATAACGGCGATAAATACTAACAACCATTGTTGTTTTACGTTTAGCCTTTTTTATTGAAATAACACGCAACGGATAAAAATGTAGGTAATGAATGTAAAAAAAATTTACTGATTTTTTATCAAAAATAAATATAATTGATAGCATTTCTGACGATGGCGGCTCGTGTATACAGTGGAATTGCAGCACCCCTATTTCCATCTTATACTATCGATAAAATTTAATATCTTCTTCTTCTTCTTCCATGTTCGCTCCCTAAGTGGAGCATATGGACACCACGTGCCGCCTTCAAGAATCTCTGTCGCCCGCCAGTATTCTTGCGTCTTCCCATGTCATACCTGCATCCCGGAACTCCGCCGAATACATTTAATTTTATCCGTCTTTTTTTAAGTCTTTTTTATGCTTGTAAAATATATAATCCTTAAGCTTAATGTCAGTAGCCATCCAACAGTTTAAGAAAAATATTTGTGTGAAACCGTGCGCTTCACAGTTCCAGCGGCGTGGTGTTTGACTGTTTTGTCCATGCGCACATAGGAAGCTGCACGCGAGGCTGCGAGAGAGAGTGCCGACTACGGCGTGTTGGTTGCCATAAATGCCATAAGGCTTATCGTCATTATCACGGCAAACCACGATTGGTCCTGGCTTTTAGTAACAACTGTCTTTTCCTATCCGTACCAATTGAGAGACATATACTCATATTGGTTTGCCTGAGATCAATTTATTTGCTCGATTCGATCTTGTCTAGCCAGACGTTGCACACGACCCAGCATCGTCTTTCAATTCCGAATATTTAAGAAGCTATATCGGTGTATCATCTCGATACCGTTGAATGATACTCCAAAGCACCTATTTACCAAAATACTGGTGTCCAGAACTAAACTACATATTTCTGATTTATGGATATTAAAAAAATAGATATATTCTTCGCGTTTTTCCTTTGATCCCTATAGCATACCCAAGTAATACAAAAAGAAATTTCCGAAATTCGCCCAGTCATGCTTGGTGGGCCATATACTATGCCTGGGTATAAGATAGCCCCGAAAAACTAACAAGTACTATTTTTAAAACTCACTCTCTACCTACTGAAATATATTCCGTCCATCTACCGACATATACTATATATATGAATCAGACTTGGATATTACCTCGTTGTTTCAGATGGAGGTATAACAAACTAATTCATAAGACTCGTGATTAAGTCAGCCACAGGTGTTTATGAACACAACTTTCATGCCTGTTGACGTTTATATTTAAAGTCATAATAACAAACACAAAAACGACATGAGAACGCATATTCTCGCGAATTAAATTTACGGAATCAACTAATTAAAATGCTAATATCGTCCAATATCTTACGACTCAGGGTTAAATAATCTAGTATAAATACGGTTATCGATTCGATCAAACAATAAATTAATTTAAATTTGAAGTAAATTGAACGAAAACGATTTGTAAGCAAATGCAGTATTATAATTGTAAATAAAAATACTCAGGACTCATTGTGTTAATATTAACTCTTTGGTACCCGCATGCAATATAGAAAAAATACGAATAATGCATTATTGAAATATCCACAGCGGTTTCGATGGATATATGCATATATAATAATTCAAATTAAATGCAAAATGGATGAATATATAACACATTATGCAGTAAACTTATATTATTTCATCTGCACATGCAGCGAGTGCATTTTACTGTCTACAGAGAAAATAAACCATGGATTGGAAATGCATTATTGAATTCATAGCACGGAATAATGGCTACGTTATGTTCACAATAAAAGTTCATTTTATTATATCACCAATAAGACATATAGGGACAAATTGTATTTTCTTTTGTATTATATGGTATGCAATAATATACACTCCAAAAATAGGGCATATCGAATTCTGCAGTGTAAAGATGCCCACCGAACAAACGGGATAAATAGAATAACGCATTTTAAAGATTGATCTTCAGAGTGCTTTACGTGCGAGCTTGTTGGAAAGATATTCGCGTGTGTTTGAATTTTGAAAAATCCTTAGCAACTGTGAGATTTGATCCCACGACGTCCGGTACCAAAGCGAGGTCGCTTACCACTCACCGGGAGAACACGTCCACAATATAATTCAATCAACGATTGATAAAACACCGAATACAACGTTCATAAAAAGTGAGATATCAGTCAAGATATTTCTATTTTTAAAACAACTTAATTTCTTTTAATATAAATACTAGACAGAGCTATCAATAATATAAGTCATAACAATCATTTCATTTATTTTTAGGCCCGGAAAACATTGAAAAACTACCTTATGCTCATTCGATGATTATTGTATTTTGTAAAGAAACGAAAGATAATTTATATTGCTGGTCACAGAAACCCCTAAAATGTCAGATAAAACACTCATATGAGTTCAAATTCGTTTTCAAGTCGTCATTTGATTCCGAAATGGGAGCGGCCACTTGTGGTAATGTTATACACATTCTTACCAATTCGGAATAACTTTTTAGTATATTTAGTTCATTGTTCGGAGGAAAGAGCATTGTATATAAATCGGCATATCTAATAAGACCGATTTTATAATATTCGTTGAATTGATAGTGGTGAAAGATTTGCGTGTTTAAAACGTGTGTGCATACACAATTAACTCACTGATGAAAGGGTTATTATCAATACAATACACGAGACATTTTACTTTATATTTTCTGAGCCTCAAGTTGAACAATGTTGACCGGTTGAATTGACATTTACACATTATCTTCTCTCTAGTCCCACCTACAGTGAGATCGCAAATGCAAATATTGTATGATGTCTGCCATTTCAACATGTCTGTAATGTCATTCAAAATCGTAATGTCTGTCATTTGGAGTTAAAGCAGAATCATCGGGACCTGGAGTAGTGTGTACGCATCATATCAAGTGAGCAGAATTATGTTTAGTTCAATTTAAAAGTAAATTTATAACATTGTGATCCTAGCCAGAGACAAACATTTTACCCTGTTGTTAGTTAGTTATTACATCTAATAAATTAAGATAAAACAAGCAAGCTTCGGCTATATTTCAGAATTCCGACATAGTAGTGTTGACATGAAAAATATAAAATCACAAACAGGGGCACTATCATAACATCGTCGCCAATAATGCAGAGCCGCGTAACTTGATTTGTTGGTTTAAGTCACTTTTTTAAGTATAATTTTATTTTTTTCAATGTCTCGTATCATTGGCACATTTATATATGTACTAACAAATATATCTATTAAACTTTGATAAATTATGAGTTAGTATAAAAATATACCAATGTACCAGGAGATTAGAAGACTGAAACTGAAAGATCGAGTTACGTGTTTCTGCAATATTGGCGACGACATGTTATGATATTTTGTACAGTATTACAATTACTAAAATTGAAGCCAATCTTTAGAAACTATAGGACTCATAGTTAGGTTAGCTCCAGATAACTAAAGACCTTAATACATTTTGATATAAATTATTAGGCTTTCACCGAACTCTTGAAAAAGCTATTTTCGTGTGTGAATACTGCGCACTGAACAATATACATTACACGTATTGATTTTTGTAAATTTCAAATCAAAAATCAAACTAACACATGTTATGGTTTAAGCAATGGAGGAACAATTGCAAAAGATAAGAAAGACCGAAATTAACTTTACCTAAAAAATCAAAAATGTTTGAATTAAGGTAGTTTAACACTTTTAATATTGTATAAATTGTTTGGTCACAGCATTCTTGTAACTCGGATAAGCAGTGTATTAATTAATAATAACCATTGATGCGATCTAATACTGTGGGCGGTATGACTTTTACATATCGACGTTTCCTTGCAGCATTTGCAAACACATGCTTAGTATGTAAAATCGCTAAATAGATTTTTATCATAACCCTGATACATGTACAGGCGTTCGAAGGAAAAATCATAACGAAGAAAATGCAGAGAACATAATACGTAACATGAAGAAATTTAATATTCACTCACCGGTTTCAGTATCGACAGTGTATGGAAGTCCAGCCCACGGATCTTCGATGCCGGAGTCCTGCGCGACCATCAAAATGGCGGAGTGGGAACGAGATCACAAAATGGTCGCCGCGACAAGATGGCGGCGTGCGAAATCGAAGAAAACAAAAACAAAACAACACGCCGTCAGTTTAAGTGGTATAAATTATGAAATGACTAAAATATTACAATATATATCGTTTTGTGGATGGCCAATTCAAATGTAACATCACGATTGAGATAATGGAGTTCAACTAAATTCAATTGGTGATGTAAATTCTTAGATTCTATGACTAATATAGAAAAAGGTGACTATAACTTGAGGCCCATAGCTTGAACACATTTATTAGAGATCTTTTGATAGATATCCTCATCATATTTTGATACAACGCATCCAGGTCAGCAAAGAAGTTAAGTCTTACCACACTTGTTGACGCTTAGCTCCCTATATTGTTAAAACAGTTCACAACTATAGCGACATTGCTTATAATTATTTCACATAAGATTTTTTCGCCCAAATTTACATTAATTCAAGTACCATATTCGCATTGAAAGTGTAGCATATGGATTTACACAGTGTGAAGATATCCACTTAGAACGTGGATTTTATATATCTCCGCAGTATAAAGGCATATCTTGACAATTATTTTTCACGAGAATTTATCGTAAGACAACTACTCAACTCAACGGGGTTCAGTCCTGCATTTTTGGATTTATAAAAACCCGACAGATATGGGAATCGAACCCGCATTTCTTAGATTGCGAGGCGTGCACGCTAACCTCTATGCTACCGGGGAAGTAAATGAGTGATGAATCGTCTTACCGTTCGCATTTTACCCTCATGTTGCGGTACTTGACTGTGTGACTGCTGTGCTATAGCTTCCTCGAGCAGCTTCTCGGTGGAGACCAGCGACCTCGGCGATAACGGGGAACCTCCCATCATGAGCGCCTCTCCTGGCACCACCATGCATTTCGGATCCGTCTGTACAGAAAGAAGTAAATACATTGATACAACATCCCCCTATACATCTTCTCTAATTCTAAATCAGAAGAAGTTTTTTTAATTGATATTATTTCGCCATTCAAACTATTCAGATTTTTTTTTGCTCTCACGTTTATACTGAAATATAGAAAATAATAAAAATTATATATTTCTTCATATAATCTTGGCTTGTCAGAAGTGAGTTTAGTTTTCGAGAGTTCACGTCTACATATTCTAATAAATACGGTGCATTTACTCTGGAAGTGGAACATATACAACTCACTTGATATCGATTGCGGAAAGTAAAAACGACGTAACCAACATGGAACAAATTTTAAGGAAAGTACAAAAAACGTTTATTTAATGATTTTAAGCCAAAGCTAAAAGATTTCACCTCGAAGTGCACGAAGATTAAAACTGGTGTTTTATTTACTCAATATGATATTAATGTAATATTTATTTAAGTTATTTATGAAAAACCAATGAAATTAATTGGGTGGAAGCCCTTTTTCCTGGTCTCAAGATTCACAAACTTATTCAAACTCAAAAGCTAACTTTAGACACTAATTTGCCATTTTAAGCTTACATTATTTTGATAACGTGTATTAAGCTGTATACATTCTAATTAACAAGTAAAAGCTTGAGGGTTACGTCCTTTTTCTTTTTCACAGTCGATATCAATATGGAAAATTAGTGATTAGGAAGTAAGTATTTACCCCAATGGGTGTCTCCAGAGAGAAGCCCATATCGACGTCCTGCTTCCATAGCACTTCGATTAGGTCCATATCCTGAAACAAAGAAATGAAATAATGTAAATAAAACAGTTATATCAGACGCAGCATAGTATTAGTACAGCCTAGAAGCGGCATCCGAAACATTTTAATTAATCTTGTACGAATTTTTTTTTTACTAGACTGGCTGTCGCGTGTTTATAAAAATAAAATTAATTATGGCCTATATATCTGCAGCCGGGTCAAAGATTGTAAAACTTTTTAAAGCTATGATCCCTTTCGTAACTCTATATAATATTAAGTTTTAACAATATTCATGGAATGAGTGTAATAATTATCTTAGTGTTAATTACACTGTCAGTTTGGATATACCGTCACTATCAAAACAAATATCGAAGTGATAATAAAATAGCTATCAATTTTTTTTTGTACCACGTTCGCTTAGAAAGTGGAGCATATGGAAGTACACAGTGTGAAGATATCCACTTCGGAAGTGATGAGAAAAAATGAGAATTATTTATCGGACAATTGTTCAATCTTCATCAACTGCATTTTTTTATTTTGTTAAGTCCGACTGATGTGGGAATCGAGCTCGCACGCTAACCGCTACACTACCTGGGAGATAACAAATCAGGTTAACTTGTATATTTAGCATTCAACCAAAGCTATAAACGAAGATCTTTCGGGTAATTAATTATATTGAAACTATTATACGTGTTGATTTTTATTTAGCTGAACGACTTTTTGTTACTACATGTGTGTGTGGCAATATTTAGAAACTGAAAACCCGCGAGACAATAACAACGGCCGACGATCGACTGCATATTCGTAATTTGTCAGATATCTATTTAATTTTATACTTTAAATTTACGGAATTTACTATTAACTCAGTCTAAATACAAGCTATAGAAGGTAAAAACCAAATTCCACCTGTCCAATGCATGCATTCTGTTAGTGCTATTCTACGGTTGCGAAACGTGGCACCTAACAAAGGCCCTAAGTAAGCGTACCCTAAACTTTGAGAAAAGGTGCCTGCAGTGGTAAGACTTCGTTCGAAATGGGAGGATAAGAGAACGGACCATGCAGCCACTTATCACTGACAGAGTGAAGCTACGACGCTGAACATGGCTCAGCCACATATTATGGATGCCTCAAGAGAGTCTGAACCAGCCCTGCATATTCTACAGAATGTATTTAGCGGAGTTACGAGATGCAGGTATGACCTGGGAAGGCGCAAGAATACCGGCGGGGGACAAGGATTTTTGGAGGCGGTGATGTCCATATACTTAGTGAGCAAATATGGAAGAAGAAGAGAAATACTTTAAAATATGAGTAGAATACACATAATATGTATGCATATTAAATTCCTTAAATGCAAAAACTGAAAAATCAAACTGATACATTTGACAAAGCATAGTTAAACAATAAGCCGTAATCGTTATTAAATATAATACGACGAAATAATGCAAGTAATTAAACAATTTTTAATTTATAAAGCACTTCCTTGATCAATATACTCGAGCGATGTTAAACTTGCAAGTGTACAGTTTGAGAAACGCGGATTTACATAATAGTTTAAGTAAAATATAAACGAATTCCACGTCACGCACGGTCACATGATTAATATTTTTATTATGCTAAAATTAAACAACAAAAATAGCCAAAAAAAAAATGCTAAACATATAGTGCGTGTAGCTATTTTAAATATTAATATTGATAAATAAGTAGTTTTATAAAAATATAATATGATATGGAGAGCGCTGTTTAACGCTGAATCATGGCCGACGATTAATTACTAGACCGTGTGCTGCGCCGCGATGGGATTCGCCCCCCGGGGGGGATCCGCGTCGAAGGAAAATCATCAATCAGTGTACGGTACCTAGGCACGGCGAGGCAACGGTCCGCGACAGATCGAGCCTAGAAAACTTAAGGTCTAATATATCGGTTTGCACTGCCATCTTTTAACGTCAATCCAAAACGCGCAGTTAAGTTTTTAACTTGAGATATTCTTTCTTTATCGATGTCATAAATCGAAAAAGTTTTCACAATATACCGCAGCTAAAAGATTAAGAAAATATATTTTGAATATTTACAGTGATTTAATCTGTAGGCTAATTTATTTGTCAAAGCGATATTACAGTAAGTATTGACGATTTTATGTATAATTACATTGACCGACGATTGATTGCAATTTCTTGATAATATGTCTTCACATTGCGGAGATCTGTATACTCCACTTTGGGAGCGAACATTGTCTATACATGGTTAAAATTTTTCTATATAAACAGTTCTCTGTCTTTATACTACAAGAACGATGTCCAAGTATGTCTTAACATTACATACGGCCGTGGGAAAGAAAAGAGACGTAACCCACGTATAACAAATTTTACAGGAGGCACAAAAAACGTTTATTTAATGATTTTAAGCCAAAACATTTCATAGGCACCTTGAAGTGTATGAAGACTAAAGCTGGTGTTTTATTTACTAATTACTAAATTTGACATTAATTTAATAAGTTATTCAAGAAAAATAGTAACATTGATTAGGTGGAAGGTCTTTTCTCTGGTCGCATTTTTCATGGGTCATATTTTTTCAAACTTAAGAGCTAAATTTAGACAGTGATTCGGCATTTTCAGCTAACATCCTTTTGACAGAATCTGTATTATATTGTATACATCATTCTTACTATCGAATAAAAGCTATTTTGAATAAATATATAATTGATATTTCAGCCCTAAAAAAAATAATTATCCATGTAGGCTGTTTGACAATAATTCTTGGAAAAATCTCACTTGCTATTTTAAAGAATTTAATTTAAGTATACTTTTATACTCCAATTACTGACATTAATATTGAAAGTAAACAAATGATATTATTAACAATTAAGTGTATACTGATGTATTTTGGAAGGTAAATTGGTGTAAATTGAAAATATCGATGGCAATAAGTTGGCCAACACATATCATAGATTATTTAAATTGTCCAGGAGGACAAAAAAAACCTTATAAATAGTAAGTTTTACTTAAGTATTGGAAAATTGGCGGACTATTTTCGACCAATTACAAATGCATCATTAACGACAATAAATAATTATAAAATATATTTGAGTGTTAAGTCAAACATTAGATTTATTGCAGATTGTCGAAAACTTATAATTCCAAATAACAGGATTGAAATGAGACAATTCATAAAACCGAATTGAAGTTCCCCCACTCAATATTAAATGGCCGTAACTATTTCACTTGAATGCCGAATAATGCCGACTTAAAAACATAGGGGCCTTCCCGCCCTTACATACAGAGTGGCTCGTAAAAAATGTAAACACTTAACCTATGACACCATTCACAATGACGTTTATTAAATTGGTATAGACAGTATTTCGATCTTCACGTTATGGCAGAGTAACAGAAAAGCCTCGGCGGACGATAAAATACGCGCGAGCTTTTGAATCGATTCACTTATCGGATAATCGCGGACGGTTGTCAACAAGTCCTTGTTAAGTACTTTTTTATACCATGTTCACTCCCAAACTGGAGCGTATGGATCTACACAGTGTGAAGATATCCACTCGGAGTGGGGTATATTGATCTTCGCAATGTGAAGACGGCTTGACAGATTATTTTTCACGAGAATCGTTTGTCAGACAATTGCTCAACCCAAGTCCTCAACGACATCCAGCCTGCATTTTTTAGATATTTAAAATCCGAAAGATGGGAAATCGAACCCGCATTCCCCGGATTGCTAGGCGCACACGTTTCCAACAACGCTAACCGGGGAGATAGTGTTAAGTATTAATTAATATAAATGGTCATACTATATCATATATTCATTTGCTCTGTATAATAAATGTGGAAAATACGATTCTTTTTATCTTATTATATTTCAATGATTTCACCTGCTTTCCTTCACCATTGGCCACCTTTTTACACTAATTTTGCGGACGTATACCGCGGCTTAATGAGCGTGAGGCACTATTTTATGTGCCAGGCGTCCAGGGTGTGCAGCCTGGGTGCAAGATGATGGTTGGTGTGTACTAGAGTGCGGTCGATTCCTGTTCTAACCAACGAAGCCCTGTCAATATCGAACTTCGTCATTTCGTCGCCCGGAATTTAATTATGTATAATATTTTTTTATACCATGTTAGTTCACAAAGTGGAGCACATGGATCAACACAGTTTAATAAAAAAATCATTACTATCTAACATTTTCTGGATTAACGACTTTGCTATACATTAACACACTATGCAATTGTCGCTGTAAATTTTTTTAAAGTTTTATGTCACTATGTATATGTTGATTGCGATTACGCCGAATACGCACAAAAAACTTATAGATTTTTAGTTTATATTAGGTTAGATTTACACACTGGAATTCGACAGAATCTGTGGCCTGAGATTCGTAAACATACTCCTATCACTCAGAAAGAGTCTTCAAATTATTTCTATCGAATAGTTAGTTATATTTTGGGCCATTCTGTCAACTTCAAATATATACCTCTAACCCTTCCAAGCCTGATACAATGCATTCAGTGGATCAATGTCTGCAAGGAGGCGATAGTGTATATTAATACAAGGGGAACAACTTTACTGGATATCGCACTCGATTCACCCTAATAAGAATTACGCAGAACATCCCCTCGAATTTAATAAATACATTCCGCGCCCACTGATTGGTAGAATAAGAGGAAGAACATTTATACCAAGAGTTTCGGGAAGACAGACTGCTGCGCCGTAGATAAGAGGCGCCATTGTGCAAAAAAATTGAATACATTTTAACTGATTAATACTATGTACATATTAATTTTCTAGCCCGATTCTAAATGTTATATACACTCAAACCTGTTTTTGTGCGACTTTTTTTTGTGCGATTTTGAAGTTAT
>JAGVSQ010012924.1:0-11365 GCA_022683975.1 Rhyacophila evoluta
AGCCGCTAGAGTACACAATCACGTAATATTACGGGTCCCGCAGGCCAAGTGTTAAGCAGCGTTTTGCTTATATATACGTCAGGCCAGTTAAAATATACGTTTGTTTTGAATTTTTTTAATAATATATATGTATGCATGTCAAAGACCTATCTTTATGATTATATAAATATAAATATTATGGACACTCGGTAGAAATACAAGAACTGAAATGTCATAATTATTAAAAGTTTGATATTCCTTAACAATATTGTCGCCAACATTTCAGGAACTCGATTTGTTGATTTAAGTCACTTTGTCAAATGTGGTTTTAATTTTTTGCAATCTTTTGTATCATTAGCACATTTTTGTATTCATAAACATGTTTATAAAACATGGAAAAATTATATGCTAATGCAAAAATTTGCCAAATAAAACTATACTTTTATTTAGTGACAACCAAAAAATCGAGTTAGGTGTCCCTGCAACATTGGCGACGATTTATGTGATATATGTATCGCAAATGAGCATGGCTTGATCACAGTCACATTATATGATAATGAATAATAGTGGTGGAAGTGAGGGGATCAAAAGCAAAAACGCCAATGTCCGCCAAACATATATTTGGCATAAATCAAATAAATTCGATGATAGCATTCAAATACTTCACTATGAATATCTGAGGTACATTAATATGTTCAATATTAATGGAATATGACCGACTCAATTAAATGATTTTGATATAAACAGTAGAGTTGTTAGTATTAACCCCCACAATTGTTCCAATTCTATATAATATTATTAACAACTAGGCTAGCATAGTTTTTAATGTTCATAATACAGATTTTTATCTGAAATTTCGAACTCTATAGTTCCATAGTATCAGAGATAAAAATTACTATTTTAAACCAAATTCCACATTGAAAAATATATTTTAAGTTGCCTAAAAATATTTAATGTTTTACTATTTGAAAACTTCACTTAATATCCTTGTTATGTATAATATGTAAAACCAGCCACTTGTTTTTCATGTTTATTAAATTCTCCTTTAATAATCCTATTTAATTTTAATTGCGTATTGAATATAATTAAAAGACGAAATGTATATTTAATAATACTCTAAAAATGACAAATTTTAAACCGGATTTTATCAAAAATACATGATTATAAAATGATTTCGATTTTTTCTATGTGAAAGATAGAGACAATTTTTTGAATTATAAACGGATGTCGACGAAGGTTTGAAAATTATCCGCGCGTGGAAGATATAATATGAATATTTCCCAATCTTCTATTGGCTTATCTCTTTTGGCAATCGATAAAACATATGTAAAACTATGCGTTAATATATTGACAGTTTTAATTCGTTAATTATGCAGACGTTGATAAGCGAAACGATTAGTATATACTTCATTAAAATAATTGAAGAATTGGAATTACGTAAGGCGGTTTTTTCACTTCAACCATTTCTCGATATACATAAAATATTCGATAAATACACATAAATACACATATCTCATTACTATTTTGATCTCGAATTAATATGTATTATACACATTTTACAGTTACGGCATGAATTATTTCAAATCATATTTTAAAAGCTGTTTAGACCTGAAGCACATTTTTATGCAGGCTTGTCCTCGTAAAGTAAATATATTTATTTTATATTTTTATCATTTTATCTACGAAAGTGGAACACTATACATCCATTTATTTATTAACACCGTGCAAAGATGTCCGCTGCGAAAGTGGAGTATATGCATCTTCACAATGTGAAGACAAATATTAACAGAATATTTTTACGAGAATTGGATAGCTGTCTAGTTATGCATTCTCAGATTTTTTAAATCTAGCAGGTGTGGGAATTGAACCCGCATTTACCGGAATTGAAACGATAGAAAAAGACGTTTTCCGATAACTTACAAATTTATTGGTTCATATTAACTGTATTAGAATATAAATATAAATCGTCATAATCAATGATTTTCGCACGTTAATGTGTGTGTTAAATAAATATTTGTTCTAGAAATGATATATTTAGACTCAGTATATCAACTGTAGAAAGAAAAAAGGACGTAACCCTCAGTTTTTCGAAATAGTCTCGATCGATAATAAATAACTTTCCAGGTTCTAAAAAAGTATGTAAGTTGTAAATGTAAAATTGAAAAAAAAGATTTCTTGTCAAATTTGCGACCAGAAAAAAGAACTTCTAACACATCAATTTGATTGGTTTTTAGAAAAACTTATTAAATTAACATTAGATTATATAAATAAAACACTAATTTTAGTAGTTATAAACATCGATGTTGTGTCTATTTAATACTTTGTAATACATTTCTCCCCGGTTAGCGTAGTAGGTATCGTACGCGCTTAGCAATCCGGGGAATGCGGGTTTGATTCCCTATCTGATCTTATTTTAAAAATCTGAAAATGCAGGACTGGACGTCCATTGGGTTGAGTAATTACAAACTTTCTGACAAACAATTCTCGTGACAAAAATCTATCAAGACGTCTTCACATTGCGGAGATCCATATACTCCACTAGAAGTCGATATATTCATACATAGTATAAAAAAAATACATTGTAATACACTAAATAATTTTTCATGCATACTGTAAAATTTGTCTGTCTGTGTGGGTTACGTCCTGTTTTCTTTCCACTGTCGAATGCATTGGCAAGAATATTTAGATCATTGCAAGGTATTTATTGATTTTAATTATATAAAAGAAACTATTTATACTACACCACGACCAAAAAGTAATAAAAATTTCGCCATTCTTTTGCTTTCAGTGTAAATGACATTCTTTTTATCTTGTAGAATGCATTTAGTAGAAGTAATTTGGTTTATAGTTTTATGATATACAATGTCTACATGAGTTCCCGAACATATATATGTGTGTCATTTACTAAACGCAATAAATATTAATACAGGGATATGTGTAATTAAATAAAGATTATTTCTTTCTATTTTAATAACCCTATTAAACTGATGTATATTAGTTGTAACGAGTTTATTTTTTTATATTAATGACTTGTCATACTTTCGTTGTGTGATTTTCGATTTGATCGCAATTTTATTGTTTCATATTTAATTTATTATATGTCTATTTCACAGTCATGAATTTACAATAAAGGCAATTTTTACGACGTCCGAATGATATTTATCACGATTTTCGGTCAGGTATATTTGTAACACATTTTATCGTCATTTCATTTCCAGCTTAACATTACTTACTTACTAAAAATGTAAAAATAATAGCTCGTTTTGTTGACTTGTCATCAATACATACAAATAGTAAATTACGTGCAAAAAAATATTACTTTGTACAATATCGATGACCATACGTTGACAATACGTATCGAGCTTGTTATAAATTGTTCAAGAGGACCAAGAAACCTTATAAAATAGTAAGTATTGGTTAATCATTGAAAATGAAATACAGTTTTTTCATATGAAATTAAACGTTTTGCTCCAAAATAGATTTCATTTTCTTTAAAATTACAATATCTATTTTATTACAAGGTTTTTAAGATTTCCTGAACAATTTATCAACTGCGTAAACTGTGTTATCAACAAATACTATCGATATAATACATTTGACAAATTTCCTCGAGGAAAACATCTGAGATTGAACGTAGACAAGATCAATTATGTTTGAAGTGAATTTGTACTGTATTCTATGACATGTTATGATAAAGTTTAAGGATGAAGTCTTTGAGAACGTACTCTATAATGAAAAGGAAACGTAAAATCAAGTTGACTTTAAAAATTTGTAGGAACTGGTAGAAAATTGTACACTTTTTACTACACGAAGAGATCACTAAAAGATTAAAATCGATGTCACACTAAAATAGTTGATTTAACTGGCAAGATGAACATGAAAATAAGCAGGACACATCGCTGACTCATTCCCGAAGTTAAATAAACCAATTGATTAAGAAGACTGTTTAATGATTAAAGAAACCTTTACTGGTTACGTGTACGATTAATGATATTTCGTAAAATTGTGGTGTTTGAATTAAGCATTGAAGGCAGGGTAAATCAGATTTTTTCAACTTACTAAAATATCTTTCGTTTCACAGGCAGTTGATGCTTTCATCGTATTGGTGTAATAGTTGTTCTTACCTGAAACAATAAAACGTGTGTTTGATTAGTCGAGTTCTAAATTTTGTATTTACTTAATAAAATATTTAATGTGAATAATAATTTAGGATAACTATATGGGTTTAGTAAATGAGTGATAACAATTCAAATGATTCGTCAATACATGTCATCTCATTGCGGAGATCCATATGCTCCATATGCATTTACATATTGGTAATTTTTAACCTAATTAAACTTATTTTAGACTAAATCCTATTATTCAAATTTATTAATAACGAACTATCGGTTTGAGAAGTTACTTACAATTAAGAAAGAAAATAAGTCTCATATTAGATCCAGAATTATTTACATTCATCGATTCATTTTTTTTTACAAAATACGATAAAACTGTATTTTTCTCAGTTCGATATTCAGTGGATTTAACGTCGTTTGATATCAGTCAACACACCAGCTGTTTATTTGTAAATAAGTTTTACGAACTAGTTATTTATTTGATAAAACAAAATATTTGATACATATTCATATTTTCTCATGAAAATAGTTTGTTTTATATTAATAATCACAAATGTAAACCAGTTTTTAAAAGAAGTAAACATTGTCATGTAATAAATGGCAGTGTGTGTCTAAATACCGGTTTGGGTGATGGGTGCGGAATAGTAATAACGAATATTAGCATTATAATTTCATATTAAAGTATACACTGTAAACAGTATAGCCTTGCAATAGTTGGTTCATTGGACAATTAATATATATCTAAACTTTACATGTTTTAGATATTTTTTTAAATATTTGACAAGTGACGATATAGCCGAGACAATGCGTGATTAATTTTTATTGTAAGCGATATATCGTCATTGTTACGTTACCCATACACATACAATCCGCTCGCAGTTCGAAGACTGTCAGTCCAAGACAAACGATTAGTATTGAGGTAGTCCATGCAAGAGAATAACATGTAATATAAACATATCGATGAGACTGATAGTACACAAACCATGCAGACTGATTAATGTGTGGCCTGCTTGAATCCTAATTATCGTCCTGGACTGTCGGACTTCAGGCAGGTTGTAGGTGTATGTGTACTATTAAGGAAATTTTCATTAACACGTATAAATACTTTGCTGAGATAATCACGTTTAACTCTTTAACTGCCAGTCACGATGTATATGATCTTACTCTGTGCATCAGAGATTTTCGATATATTAAAACATGCAAGAAAAATAATTTGACGTACACAATTTGAGACTCACAGATGTGTGGTGTGATCTCGCATCATATGTGTCATGCATATGCATTCATAAGTTATTGAGTTTATGTCGAAACCATTTTTCAGATGTAGAATATGATACATTTAGTAAAAGAAATCGTACCGACTCACGGGTGAGTCGTTGGCGTACAGGGCACATCATCGCCCTGTCAAACCCCCGCAGTCAAAGGTTATTTCATGTATCGAAATAAGTCGAAATTCAATAAAACTTTGCATTATTTTCTCTTGTTATTGGACATTTATCGCAGTGAATTATTCTTTAAAAATATTCGTATTCGACATATAAGAAGATTATTTTAACAATGAAGTCGATTTTGAAATTTTTTTTAGTTAATGACTATTGTATTAACAATGACGATGTCTTGTAAATATATTAATTTCCTTATTAAAAACCACAAAATATAACAATGTAATTTAATATCGTATTCCACAAATATTGCACATCAGCCTGTGCAAAGCTGACATTTCATAACATGAATTTTAGTGCTAAAAGACTAATAAATGCATGTTTTAACAATTCTTATGTAGTAATGAAAAAAATTGTAGCCTTAATACTGTTATATCTATCGATCACCGAGAACTTATGGATCTCTTCAAAATAAAGACTTGTTTTAACTAATTGTTTTTGATTGACATTAACGAATTACACAACCGATAATCAGCCTAGTATAATTAATCCAGATTTGAACTCACATCCAGTGCTGAACCGCACGCGTTTATCGATCGGTAATCGATACGATAATAAATAAAATAAATACAACAGTAAATTTATTCGTCGATTATTTTTATAAGTGCAATTATCATAACTGACACTATAATATGATCGATATTATTTGTATGTATTTCAAACCACCATATAATATTTATTACAATATAATTTGATAATAATACAACATTACATTAAATTAACCCACATATAAAAAACGCATTTAAATTTTTGCATTGTACATATTTATTTGATAGTCTGGCTTATTTTATGACTCTCAAATGTTGCATGATCTTTTCTTTATATTGCATACATAATGCATTTTGTTTTTTTTTTTGCAAAAGGCAAATATGCAGTTGACGCGATTTATTCTTCTGTCAAAGTGTTTCTCAAAGTTATTGCGTTAATGATTTCAACATATATTAAAATTAGCTCGTTGGATAAATATAGAGGATGGAATTAAAGCGATAAAAGTATTAAATCGTGATATGTTGCTTCCTTAACGAATTCAAATCATTGAAAATTGTAAGAATACAATGATTTATAAATATCAACTTAATGCACATCCGATTTCTATGGGGAATATCATAATAAAACTCTTATTATAATCGACAGTAGAAATGGAAAGAACGATACAGAAAAAAAAAATCAAAATAGCTTATTTGGATTATCACAGTGTATATAATTTAATATACATTCTATCAAAAGAATGTAAGCTGCAAATACTAAATTAGTATCTAAATTTAGTTTTCAGTTTGAAAGTGTTGCAAGTTTTGCGACCAGGAAATGAAAATTGGACCAAATCTATTTTGTCGGCTTTTTTTAACTAACTTATCAACTTAATATCAGTTTGGGTAAGTAAAACACCAGTTTCAGTCTTCATGCACTCATGACTTAAGCCCAAAATAATTAAACTCACGTGTTTTGTGCCACGTGTAGAATTTGTGCTAATATGTAGGCTACATTATTTCGCATTTTTACAGTCGATAAACATTTTTATCATTAAAAATCACCAACTTAAGTCGTTCATATGATGAAATATATTTATGTTAGCTTTAATTTTGTTAAATTACTTTTTAGTTATCATACAGAGACGAGTAAGTATTGATTTTTACTACTAGACGCCTCCCAATGCTATGTTTTATAATTTTCAAATGAAATTTATAATACTATATACAGGAAACTATATTTATATGTTTATTATTAAATATTCGGTAAAACAATATTTTTTTAAAGCTAATGGACAGCTGCTTACATTGGAAGTGGTGAATATATTACTAGATTTATTACACAGTTTTGCTTGAGATAGATTAAAATTGATTTTTTATTCAAATTAATTACAGTATGCTCTCGATTATTGGAAAGGAAGGGAAGGGTCCGGATAATTGAATAACACGGCCATTGCATACATGGATTAACATAGTAATCCTATGATAAATACGAATAATCTGAGTACACTGCGTATTCATCTCGTTATTACATCAAAATATTTCCATACTAGGTAGTATACAATATTTTTCTGATCATCGATGTTGATACTTAAAGCTTAAAGTAAAACAGTTGACCTAGAAATGGCAACCAAAATAACAAGTAAAAAATATATTCATTTAGTGTTCACCGTTTGGGAAGAGTTTTTGTAAAGGACATACATATGTATTGTCTGTTTCATATAAAGATATCTCAGGTAGAACAAAAAGGCCTATTACACTACACAATATTAAGTGCTCTTACTGCAGAGTGGACGTGGTCTCTTGTATGTAATTTAAGTGCCTAAGGCTTATTACACCGCACTTAGTAAGGGTAAGGGTACCTTGAAATTATGTAGTGTAATAGGCCTTAAAAACAAAAAATCCTACAACGTGATGCCAAATAACTGATTAATATTTTCAAGGCAATCTATTTTCCAATTTAATTCAAAATCTTTCTCCATTCCAACTTAAGAATTTCGCAAACTCTACGACATCGGATATATTTATTTGCTTTCTTATTTAAGCAATGACACTATACATGCCGAATAATAATATAATTTTGTAGTCAACTTTATGGTGTGACAATTGAATAAAAAAGTTTAAACGATAAAAAAACTTTCACAAGACTTACTACTTAGTGGTTTTGAAATCATCTAAAAACCCATAATATTCGCAATCTCACTGCGGAATCATACTGATTTAATTCTATGACTTTATTATAAGGATGTTGTTTGTTTTTATATAATTTACGTGTCGTGCATTGAACGTTTAGAGGCATGTCAAAATAGCGATGCAGGCATGCCGTAAAAAACCTTGTCTTTCGCATCTTTACTGCATCAGATTCGTGAAAGTTAAATGGGTATAGCTGTTACCACATGCGGTGAGCGATAATGCAACGTAACACGAGTGATCTATCATTAGTATTAAATTTTATTATTTCTCACATATTACACAGGACCACGCCGTGCTAATGTTCACATTGTACGCCATACAAGGTCGCTTGAGTGTGATTAGCACCTTTTTATAAGAAAAATTGAATAAAATTACCAGTACTTTCTATTTTCAACGATAATTGCATAATTATTACAAGTATAATACGGTTGTTCTCCACGGTTAGCGTAGTTAGTAGCGTGCGCGCCTAGCAATCCAGGGAATGCGGGCTCGATTCCCCATCTGTTGGATTTTAAAAATCTAAAAATGCAGGACTGGATTTGGACTTGGGTTGAGCAATTGTCTGAAAAATTTATCAAGACGTCTTCACTTTGTGGAGATCCATATACTTTACTTTCGGAGTGGATATCTTCACAATGTGAATATCCATATGCCTCACTGTAATAGCGAACATGATATAAAAAAAATTAAGGTACTTGTATAAAATACTTATAAAAGGCGTTAAAAGTAGAAAAATTTACATAAATAAATCAGTGAAAATATGTAAACAGATGTTTTTCCAAGCGGATATCTTTTACTGACTGATTTATTTACTTTAAATAGTTGCACTTATTCTTTGGGACGTAATGACACCATTCATTAAAAAATAACATAAAAAAAACGAAGCAATTATTTCTCTTGATTTTAATCAACATGTTTATTTAGTAGTAGCATTAGAGTTTTTATGGTGTGTACGTAAAGCATGAAGACCTTGCAATTAAGTATATTTGGAGAAATTATACTATCCACCATCCACCATCGGGCAGTAAAAATTAAGCTAAAGATTCATAACATAGATTGTCTTTTCAAAATTGTTGTAGTACAAGTTACTTATTTTTACTGAACTGGGATATAGAATAATTTTGCATTAACATGAAAATATGGCATAATACATTCGTAATAATAAATTTATATGCTAACGTTATTTGGTTATTATTAAATGACAAATATGAATGGGCTTTAAAACCAGAGAAAATGGCACAAAGATTGCTATCGTCACTATAATACGTTTTTATGTCTGCACTTTCCATATAAAATATGTAATTAAATAAATAATTAATACGGCGATTTTACCCGACACAAAATAACAATATTAAACTTAATATTTCTGATACGTGAGTAATTTAATATAATGAATCTAACAATACGGATAATAATGATTTAGTGAACGTCACAAATTTTAGTAATATTATATTTGAATTTATCTCAATTTACACAGACTTTGCCATAAAAAATATAAATTTGTCGCCGTGTAGCGAAAAGTCACTAACTAAAATAATTAGCGAAAATGATACATGAAATTACATGGTGTTCAACTTCGCATCTATTAGGTGCTGGAATTTTATTTTTGATATATTTTCCTATTTTTTTTTATATACTTGGCCAATTTGCAAATATTAATGTGTCACTACTATATTGAAATAATTATAAAATATTTAATAGAACCGTAATTATTACAATAGAAGCAAGCTTTTATTCTCACATATACATTTATTATTTTTGAATTGAAATCATTTAACTACAATTATCTCAATCCTGTTAATTATACATCGACTGTAGAAAAAAACAGGACGTAGCCCTCAATTTTTCAAAATATCTTTTGTACGATAATCAGAATGTATACAGCTTAATACACGTTCTAGCAAAATGATGTAAGCCGCAAATGCCGAATTAGGATTAAAATTTAGCTATTAAGTTTGAAAAAGGAAAAGTATGTGACATTCGCCACCAGGAAAAGGGATTTCTACCACAGTCAATACTATATTACGTAAATATTATCTCCACATTGTGGAGCTCTATTGGATATCCATTTAGCACTGATAGTCGGACAAAATCATTATTTCAAATCGACCGTTAAACCATTTTCACTCCTAGAGTAGAAGAGCACATGGATCTACATAATAGTGTGAAGATGTCTCTCAGAAATAGATCTCCGCAATGTGTCGAAAGTTATTTTTAAAGAATTACCTGTCAATTAATTGTCCAACCCAATGCGCATCCAGTCTCTTACTTTATTAAAATCCAACAGATTTGGGAATAGAGCTCGCCCCAGCTCCGAAGCGCGCAAGCTAACCTCTCAACTGCCAGGAGATAGTGTGTATTAATTATTTATGGATACCTCAATAATTATAATGATTTATAGCCTAAAATTAAATATTATTTTTTACGCAATTTTTATCTTATGTATAAGTTTTAATATATCTCACGTTTGGAGCGGACATATTAAAAAACGTTCGACCTTTTCGAATTTTACAAAAATTGCAAAATCACCAAGCATAGGTTAGCAAAATGGAGTGATAAAAAATATTTAAAGATTCCTCGTGCTTTTTTGTGCAACTAAATCGTTGAGACGTTAGTATAGACAAAATGGTCTTAAAGACATATTTAGAAAATTAATAGATATATAATATATCACCAAATAAAGAAAAATTGTTGAATGAAATATTATATAATAGTCGATGAAGATTTGACGTAGGTAAATAATATACACTGCCTAATATGAAAAAGATGTAAGCGAGGGAAATTTGGTCAATGAGATTAGAATACATATTTATTAATATAAAAAATCCACCCACTCGGTCGTGTGATATAGCTACTCCCACAATGATTTTTAAATTTGCAACGTGTGTCTACGAAAAAATAACTGCCACCAATTATAAAGAAATTTAGCGCTTAGTATGATGAGAGCAGGTGAATATTGTTTTGAATGAATAATGAAAATAAAACAGTTATTTATACTTTTAATAATTATACATCAAACTGTTTTGTCGATAAAGATACTCAGAATAAAATTTGATAATATTTAAATGAAACTTTCGTATAATACTGCAAAATACTTAAATATTAATTTAATATATGTATTCTAAATTATTTAAAACTGGTAAACTTCCATATGTGAGATCACTGTTAG
>JAGVSQ010012925.1:0-11365 GCA_022683975.1 Rhyacophila evoluta
GTGGTCTGGAGTCAGCTTGGTTATCTCCATGCGCCATTTAATATTAGGAAAAAACGTGTATGTGTGCCTGCCTTTAGTTGACGCGTAAGTAAGTAAGACTATAAATAAAATAGTTTTTCTAGTTAGTTTATTGAAAAGCTTTGTAAAATTCTATCGATGTTATTAGTATAATATAAGTTCTTCACGCTTACAGTAAGAAATAGATAACTTTATAAATCTTCTATACAACAACTTATTCAATGTATATTTATTAGTCCTAATTGTACGTTTACGTTTGTTACAAAAAAAAAAATGTTTTATTCAATAAACGAACAAGCAGCCAACTGTTTCGTTGATTTAATTTCGAATAAATAAAGCTCCCTCTACACTTACAATTAATATTCCAAAATACCCAGTCGCTTATCTTTGTTACATATTTTTTCCTAAATATTTTTTCTGATTTATTATTAAAACAAAAATATATTTTACAATGCAAATACAACGTTAGATATTAACTTATCTTTTAGTATCTGGAACATCTTAGATTTGAATAAATACACGATTTGTGGATAAATTAAAAGACATATTTTCCGATAATCTTTTACCATACCCGCTACGAAAGCGGAGCATATGGATCTAAGCAATGTGAAGTTATTTACTTCAAATGTAGAGTATGTGGATTTCCGTAATGTGACGATATCTTTTTATAGACTTTTCACAAGAATTGCTTGTCAGATAATTGATCAATCCAATTATCATCAATTTTTGCATTTTCAAATTTAAAACATATTCTAAATGCGAAATGTTCTTATAAGTAATGCGTATTTTTGTAATTAATGAAATCGAAAGGAAATCCTTTACAATATATAAAATCGGATTTAAAAGTATTTTGTTTTAATTGTGTTCGCTTTGAAACTAGAGCACAAGAATCTTCGCAGTGTGAAGACGACCACCTCAAAAATAAGTTTATACACGTTATTGTAAAGATTTATTTTGACATTTTTTACAAGAACTGGTTGCATCCAGCTTTATTTATTGGCTATTCAATTCTTCATCTTTTATTTTTTTAAATCCGACATTATTAGGAATCTAACCTTCAATCTCCAACCACCAAAAATACATGTATGGATAACATAAAGTAAATTTGTTTAATAATTATATAATATTAATTATAGAATTGTGACCCGATGGCATAGTTAGTAGCATGTGTGCCCAGAAATCTGGGAAATGCGGATTCGATTACCCATCTGTCAGATTTTAAAAATCCAATAATGCAGGGCCAGATACCCATTGGGTTGAGCAATTTATCTACAATTAGTTGTGAATATCTGCTCTTAACATAACATAATATCAAACGTAGAACAAACAAATATATTTTTTTCAGTTAGTTTTCATATTATTATTTGAATTTGTAGCTCTCGTGAAAAAATAGTCCATGAAGATGTCTTCACATTGCGGAGATTCATATACTTTACTATCTTCACTCTGTATAAATCCATTTGATTCACTTTAGGAGAGAACGTGATATAAAAAAAGTTTTTTAATATATTAATTGACTCTAGTTGAATTTTAGACTTGTTCAAATATGTCAAAATGGTTACACAAATTATTCTTTACGACATTACAACCTGATTGATTCACTGTAAATCTGTCATATAATTATCTCCCATTTTAAAAGAGACTCACGACGTTTTTAATTCGCTGTTATTTATTATGTATACGCCCAAGCAAACTCGCCAAAAATGCTGTGAATTATCGCGACAGAAGTGTAGGTATTTTTCCACGAACACCGCCTATTAAAATATACTCCGTGGCCATAAAATTTCTGCGAATAAGATGTCGCACCAGAGTCCAACCTCTGTTGGACACTAATCATGCCCTGTCAGCGAATTAAATGAATAAATTTCATAATACGACTATCGAATTCGTTGCGTTGTGTTCACACATTTTTTTATTACTCTCGCGCGAAATATTATCGCAATGATTTATGTTTATTTTTTGCTTTATTATATCAACTTGTTATTTATACGGTATTTTTATATGTGAGTAATACAATGATTAACGTGATGACGGTATGTTGGATGTATATCAATCCTTACTAAAACTATCTCATAAAAATGTGAATTAACTCTAAAAGAATTGGTCACATTACGGTGGGCTATTTTAGTTACAGCATTTATTTTTATGTCTCCCCGATAACTAAGAAGTTAGCGTGCGTGCTTCGGATCCAGCTGGTATGGACTTGATTCTCAAATCTGCTGTTTTTTTTTTTTTTTAATCTGAAAATGTAGAAATAGAGAACCATTGGCTTGAGCAATAGATAAGCAAGCAATTCTCATGAAAAAATTCTGTCAATAATTTATTTTCTCCCCGCTAGCATAGTTAGTAGCGTACTCGACTATAAACCTGGGGAATGCGAGTTCGATTCTTCATCTATCAGATTTTAAAAATCTAAAAATCCAGCACTGGACGCCCATTGACGTCTTCACATTGCGAAGATACATATACTCAACTTTCGGAGTGGATTTCTTCACACTGTGCAGATCCTTATGCTCTATTTTGTGAGGGAACATGGTGTATTTATTTCACGGCTTATGAGAAGTAAATAATTAAACAAGTCACAGAGAGAAAACTTTTGGAAACGCTGGAATGTTACTCATTCAAACACGATTTATATACATACTCCAACTCTGCGGTGGAAATTTTTACTCTGTGTAAATATATATGCTTTACAGTATGGTGCGAATATTATCAATAAAAATAATCTATTATATGCGGATGTTTTTTAAGCTACACAATTTTGTTACACCAGATATAAACTGACAGATTTTTGATTTTGTGTTTTTACATATCTTGATCTTCCCGATAACTTGATGGTAAGCACGTTCCCTTGAGACTAAAATTGGCGGCTTTATGAGCAATAACACATTAAGTAAATAGCCTCAAAGATAATTATAAAAATAACATGATCTTCAAACGAAGAATCAACTATAAATGTAATTATTTAATGAAATTTAAATCTGTGTTGTATTTTAAATATTCTCAAAAGAATGCTCGACAAATATTTTATCGCTTACACATTTTGTTAATTAAAAAAGTTCTTTTAATATACAAGAGAAATCGTGTGACTTTTTTGGAATAAAAAACGTTATAATTAATTTATAATGAAACGCTAAAAATATTCCATGTAATAGAGATTCTTAATCCAAGAATATCATGAAATATGGTAGGTCATGAGCTCTCAGCAGTATTTAATAATACTCTTCCGAGCCAACAGACCAGGCCCTGTCGTCCATTAGTAGTTAGTGTAATGGCGTGCAGATTCGGTCGACAAAGTTTCCATTGCAGGCTGCTGCACTGCCCGAAGGTTGTTTAATCTCACTTCCGCTGAAGTCACCAGTTACCACTGACTACAAGCGGACATAGAGCTACTTCCGCTTCTATACAATGCGCTTTCACGAGCTTTTTTTTTAGTATAAAAGCTTGTTGGTTTTACGTAACCGGCTAACATCGTGGCTCAATTTAGTTAATAAATAAATTCCCTGCTTTCATAGATCTGAATACGAAATAATAGAATTATATATTTTGTAGTATAAGTCTCAGATCCGAATGAACTTGTCAAATTTTCTGGTGATGTTTTCTTGGTATAATTTAATAACTTTGAACTGTCAATTTAAGCGAGACATACATACAGCATGGCACAACAAGATGGTATTATTACGTCATGTTCAGCTAAAAGTGGACTTATCAACTTTAAATAATCGACATTTCTTATTACAACTATCAACTACAACTACAGAAATTTATTGGTAATATATTTTAGTAATACACGTCCTGTGGTGGAGATCTCAATGCTTAATTCCAGAATTGCTCTCATCTCATCAAAATACTGTTTTAAGTATAACTTTTCTTCTTCTTCAACTGTATTTGCTTTATTTTTAAACCACAATAATAAATTATGGATCCTCAATTATTTTACATTTGTACAAGTTATTTCAGTATCTGGTAACTCTATATAATATATCATGTGAATAGTTAGTTGCCCATAATGTTGCAGGATGCCTTGTTATAGCCAATACAAGTTTCAGTCAACTCTAATGTCGTTATTATCATTTATAATATTATTTCATCAAAAAAATCCTTTATTTTTATATACACTAAGATATTGAGCAATTTCTACATCAAACAGCTTTCAAAGTCGTGATCTACCCTTAAATGCAATAAAAACAAACATCTTTCATTGAGTATCTGCTTAATTCACAAATCTATTTAAGCTACTGTTATTTCTTTTAAGCTATATCAATATAAATATAATAGAAGTCTTTTTGATGTAATTACATACATAGATATAATCATATCCCAGAACTCAACGAAAACTTCTCCCAAGGACTGATAACTGTTAATGATTAATTTCTTGAATAATAAAAAAAAAACTATTGATGCTACTTCAACATAAAATAAAATACTTTGACTCGTAAAGTAAACTCTCTCCAGACAAGTGAGTTGAAGCCTTTAATGCTATCACGCGAAATACATTTCCACAGACCCTAATTGGATCGACTAGCGCCTAAACCACCTTTCTCTTCCCAGTCCTATGTCCCTGGTATATTCCGTTCGCACTTTGCCATAATGTGGCATTTCACAGACATTAAAACTCTACAGTTATATATATTTTATTATAACACGGTCTGTTTTTCTTTCTTTTACAATTCTTTGTTAAATATATATTTTTAATACGTCACAGCAATAAATCTACTCCTTTCAAATGTTTGACCATATTTTTTGTTCTATTTGGATAGAAATGATATTATGTGCTTGGAAAAATAGTATTAGATCAGACCGAAACAGTACTATTTTTTTCATGTTTAAAATTTGATAGGGATGGGAAAATTTGAGTTAAGTTCTGACTCGTTTTTTTAAGAATTTAATTATTATTCAAACGCTTGGAACATATGAATATTTAAAAATGCATTTTTTTATTTTATAAAACATTTAAAAATTTAAAATGTCACAATTTTAAGCACTTTTTTAAAAATAAATTGAATTAATACCATGTTATTGTATATATATTAATGAAGGAGATATTTGGTAAGTGAACTCATTTCACCATGTCAAAATTTTGAAGAAGTATTTTTGTATGGAACAATCCAACATGCTAACTAATGGGAGAAAAATATTGAGAATAAAAGTAAGCATCGTTAAACATGTCACGTGGTTATTTTATTTAAAAAAATGTTTTTTTCTTCAATTTTGACATAGTGGGATAAGTTCACTTTGAAAATACCACCTTCATATAAAATTAAGCACTATAAACACGTGAATCCGAAAAATACAAGACTGGGTGCCCATTGGGTTGAATAATTGTCTGACAAACAATTCTTGTGAAAAATAGTCCATAGATATACTGTAATTTCGGAATGGATATCTTCACATTGCTCCATACGATCCATATTGAGAACGAACATGGCTTAAAAAAATGCATACTAAATAAGCGTCATATGTAATTTAGACAAATACTCAGATTGATTTGTAAATCAGTTAGTTGCTTTCGTTAACTATACTATGTTTTTTTTTGTATGAAGAATTTAATACTTCAATTACAAAAAAAAAATAATCGATTTTATTACAAAATTGCTATCAATATCTTTATAACATGAAAAATGAATATTTCCTAATTTTTTATTTTAATACATATGTCTTAAAATTTTGTATAATATCCTTGTACATAATTAGCTAGTTTTAAGTATGTTGTACACATATGATATCATTACGCATCCTGAATCCACTGAAAAGTGATTTCGTGGAAAAACTTTTGTTTTACGGTAATTATCATTTGATTGTAACAGACGATAGAAAGTCCAATTTTACACCATTTGTGGAAGTTTTGTTACCTGACAGCGTACGAAAGTGACAATAATTGATTGATTTATTCGGAACGATTTAATTATTTGAGAAGTTTCAACAAGCTCTGTCGAAAAAGTATTTTAGTAAGTTATGTTTGTCACGTACAAGTTTATATAAAAAAATAATTTGCTTATAAATAATACAGTAATTGTGTTTCATACGTATCCATTTACAAAAAAAAATATAAACATCTTGGATAATTCGAAAAAATATCGTTTGCTTAAATTCGTCCAAAATCAAGATTCAAACTAGCCCATCAATTTTTTATAGGATGAATACCTTTCATAACTGACTTTACGTCTTTTTCACCAATAATATAGCCTGTATTCCCTATATATGTTTTATAACAGATTGTTAGACAAGTGTCCATGAAAAGCAATGGATATACAAATTATCTGACAACCAATGCCCATTGAATAATCTATGTCACCACAGTTATCCGTGAATCTTCATGAACTGTAAAAATATTTAATTTTTTTATCGTGTTATATCCAAAACAAGAACACTACATTGGCAGATAATGAGAGTCATGGTTAATAAAATCATCCTTAGATGTTTTTTATACCTTTTTTCATGTAAATTAAAAACTAAGCCAATAACCTTCATAAATATTAAATCTTTGTATTCACAAGTTCCTGTACCAACATACAAATCAATTTGCACACACATGCGTATTTACCCGCAGTTTTTTTATCATGTCTGCTCCGAAAGTGAAGCATATATATGCACACAATTTACTCGTAAACATATCCACCTCAGAAATGAAGATAATGGATCTCCATCACATGATTATATTTCACGAGAATTGATTGTCAGACAATTTTCTCACTCAATTGTCATTCGGTCCTGCATTTTTGGATTTTTAAAAATGCTACATCGATGGGAAACGAATTCGCATTTCCCGGATACGCTAACCTCTCGGCCACCGAGGAGACTTGTATCTATGTCTCATTAAATGCAGCACTATTCACAACTCAAATAAAGCTATTTTTGAGTTATTAATACGAATGTGGGTACAATATTTTTTATAATCAATTTACACGTTATTACACGAGTAATAATGGAAATTCTATTTTTATTCTAATACAAACTTTAACATTCTCACATTCTTGCGTAAGCAAATGTATAGATACACATTTAAAAAACTGTAAAAAATATGATACTCAATCTAATAAATAAACGGTTATCTTTATGAAGTATTTGTATTTTATTATATGGAATTGAATGAAGTACTAACGGTTTAATGTTTCATCGAAATTTCACAAGACAACTAAATTATACATAAATAAATTTTGTAAATTTATTAGTGTGCCTTTTTCTTTTTCTCGGATTATTTACTACATCCGTTTCGTTAATAATAATAGTACACGTCTCACTATTGGCCCACGCGGTATTTCGTTACAATTTGAAACACGATGATTAATGAATCGAAGGAATATCGTTTATATCCATAAATCATCAAAAATTTGAGTGAACCACGATTCTTATAAAAACGATATCTCCGATATTAAAACTTATCATTACGTCCCACTACGGATTTTAATTCAAACACTGCTTTAAAAATAATGACAAATATATTACAGTCTTATAATACAGCACATAAATTACTGTTTCGCTCCAAGAGAAAGCATGTTAACTTCCACAGTATAAATATATACAATAAGGATTGGTTTTAAGCTATGTTAAAACAATAGCTTTAAATCGAAACACAGTTTTCAATACCAAATCATTATGTTAACATGATATTTACTGAAATATTAATAAAACATATTACTCAGCTTCAACAATATCTATTTTAAACTACACACTTTGTTATGTTTTCTATTCCGGATTGTTGTGAATTCAATACGGACTTCTATACAGCAAAAAAGATTCCCAAAATGACTGAGGTGTAAGCGCGCATACTTAGCATTCAGAGGATTCGGGCAACATCCTATAGCTGTTAAGGATTAAAAAAAATAAGAATACAATATTAGATGCCTTATGAGTCAACAAATATTTGATGGCCAAATATAATGATTTTTTAATATTGAGTCACCTATATACTTTATTTCTGGAGTAGATATCTTCACACTGTGATAATCCGTATGCTCCACTTTGCGGACCTGATTATAAAACTCTTAATTGTAAGGTTGTCTATAAATATTTACTGACGTGTATTTAAATAGTTTATATAATATATGGATGAATACAAATGCATATATTTATATTTTAAATATTAATTTTATATTCTGGAGACCTTTAAGAATTTACGCAAACTTGTATTTATATATTGTATACTAGTCAAATTGATAGCCATACAAATGCAAAAGAAAACTATGTTACTGAATTTATATTATTTTATTAATATTTTTTTTCATATTGATGTATGTTTTTGGTTGTTATAATCATTTAATTGTAACTTAATTTATAGCTTATTGGGATGAAAAATATTCTAATAAACAATATTAACAAGCATTAAGTTTTTCCAGTATCATCGGTGGAGTCATTACGTATACCTCAAATAATCATGAGTCATATGAATTCTAAAAACTGACTCTCTTAAGCTATAACTTTGCTTCAACGAAGTATCTTTAAATAACTTACTTCAGTAACAATACGTTAAATTTTATTTTGCAATTAGCGATAAATAAAAATTTGGCTGCATGTTATTTGTCTTCTCAGTGACATATCTTGTTAAGTAATGTACATAAACAATATTAAAGACTAAGCTGTTTTGGTTCTAATAAATCAATTCCCGAGACACATAAACCCTTCGGTAGCCAAAATACTATGCGAGCTTTTGCTGCTTTAGCAAAATTGCTGGAATTGACGGATATAAAACAATAAATACGTTTTATGAATTGTATAGTTCTGTCGTATAAACATTCAACCTCCCCAAATCATATTAATCTACCGTTGTAATTAATTATGTAAAGTTGCGATATTTTAAGTAAATTATAATAGAAAGCTCAGTATATAATGAGCTATTTTTTCAAGTATTTTTGATAAAAAAAATACGTCAAATGATAATAAAATTTCGATTATATTAAGATAATAACGGAACGTACCACTGGATCCCAAAATAATAGCACACGACGAAAAAAAGAAAACTTTTTGAGTCGAATCCCACGTCGAGTAATAAAATTGATTTATCAATCGTCGTTCAGTATGGAGATTAAACGAACCGTGTAAATAGGTCCTTTCGACGAAGCCATTACTTATTTGTATGTCTGTAAGGGGATATTCCTTGCCAATGTAACGCCCCAGTGATAGAAATAAAAAAGTAAGATAAACAATATTTATTAATACCAATTACAATATAAATGTACTCTTTAAAAATTATTCAATTATCATATCTCGGTCATACAAAGTTTAAGCAATGTGTTGAATATTTCGTACACATATTTTTTTATAGCTAAAATATAGCTGGAAATTTCACGTAAGCTGGAAATGACAAGCTTAAGCCTTGCAATTTTTTTTCATTAAAGATGCGGAACTGGATACCTAATATATTGATCAATTGGCTGATAAACCATCTTTAAGAAGAATAATATGGTAAAATAATCTTTGTGTGTTTTAATTTGTACAGTTAGAACTGCATATTTAATACGTTGAACAATTGGCTGACAAACGATTCTTGAATATAAGAACAAAAGCTTTATACTAACCATTTGTTCAAATAATATTAAAAACATTTTGACATCTTTTACGTTTGGAAATTTTGCAAAAATAAATTTACGAACAATGAAAATAATTCAAATATTAAATGTTTCTGTAAATTCTTAAAAGACATTTTTCTATCGTGTTGTTTAACTGTTCGCCAAGCTGATAATTTAATTTGAGCATTATTGATAAAATGAACATAAGTCACAAGTTGTCTAGCTGTAAAATAAAAATTAGACTGGATCCCAATGGATTAAGCAAATGGCGGTGAACTAATCCTCGTGAAACAAATCTATTAATATGACGGATCTATATGATGTACAATTTATAAATAAACTTTACTTAAAAAGTTTTTATTAATGTTGTATCAGTACCAAAAAAAACAAAATATATACAAATGATATTGCCTCTAAATAATATGAATTATAAATTTCGGGTCTTAATAATATCAGTATATTATACACTCCACATAAACACTTTTTAGAGATCTTTTTTTTCATATATGATATTTACACCATAACTAAAATTAACTAAAACCAATCCTAATGTTAAAAATAAGACACACTAACAAGAAACAATAAAACCTATTTTTAAATTTATTTATATAAGAATCTCTTATTTGATCTGTAAATTTATTTGATTTTTTTTTGTTATGCAACTTAAAATAATAGAAATATTTACCTTGAAACTAAATTTGTATGTATATAAATAACTATAAAGATGTTTATAACGAAATTTACGTCCCGAAACTCGACTCATCCGGAGACTCAAACACAAAGGGACGTGTGCTGTTGGTCGTTGTCAAGATAAACAGCCTCAAATGGCTGGATCATCCAAAAATTCAAACAGGGTTACCAATCGATTTATTTACAAATATATGACCATAAAATCAAAGATAAAAAATATATTCTAGTTCAATGTTATTTATATATTTCTTATTATGTAATTTCAAATGTTTTAAGATGTAAAGATATCAGTGAATTGTTAAAATTTAATACTAAACTTAGTTGTGTTTCCAAAACTGCTCTAGCTACAAATAAATGTTATTTTTAATTTAATCAGAATAGATTTCCGCATTACTATTCTTTGTCGACTATTCGATATTCATGCACACTAAAAAGTTCACATATTGCAGCTGCATGGTGATTTTGATAAAGCCAATGATAAAATACCCACTGAGGCTGAGGAGACATCTTGAAAATTTTAAAAATCTTTACACACAATACTATGAAGATAAAACATATAATATTCATTTAAATATAGTTTTAGGATAAAAAAATTAAAATACCAAACAAAAACACTTGCTCTATACAGTGGGACAATACTATTAAATCGGTTTATATTGAATTAAAACATCGTACATTTTTCGTGCATCAAATAATATTTTGTGACGTTCAAGTTTTCAATAATTTGAGGTACCGATATCGATTATTTTAAAGTTATATTCACATAAAAATATATTGTTACTTTTCATTATCAATTAACAAAACTAAAATAATGCTACTTTAGAATAATCTAGAAGCTCTCTCTACAGTAAATGTGCCTGTGGTGTTTATAAATTAAATACATTCAGCCAGCTGTATAAACTATATGCATCTTAGTCATACTATATAGATTCAGTGTGAAGATAGTTAATCGTTGATATCAACAGTTACAAACATTCAAACAATAAATAAACATTATTACAAACCAATGAAAGCGCAGCATACACAGTTTTACCAACCTTCTAATAACTGTTAAGAAGCGACGCACAGCCGAGTTCTTTCTCTTTCTCCTCACTTTGAATCAACAACTCAACTAGCAAGCATCGCGTCGTTCGTCGTTTGTTTTCATCCGC
>JAGVSQ010012926.1:0-11365 GCA_022683975.1 Rhyacophila evoluta
GTTTCGCCTTTCGGCATCTTCAGGCTACATTATATGTGGGCGGTGAGCAAACATAGAACATACTACATAATTGTTCTAGGTGAAAATGATTTTTTCTTGTTGATTTTGCAACATTATGTGCATATATTATAGTAAGACATATTTTTCATATCTTCTGATTGATTTATTTTTGTTATATTATATTTTTTTTCAGTATGCTTAGGTTATCGTGAATATTTTGCGAGATTGCGAGCTCGATTCATGCAACTGTCAAATTTTAAAAAGCCGAAAATGTAATTTATGCCCACTGGGTTGAGGAACTGCCTGACAAACAATTCTCGTAAAAAATAATCTGTCAAGACGTCTTCACATCACGGAGATTCATATACTCCTCTTTTGGAGTGGATATCTTCACACTGTGTGGATCCATACTCTCCACGTTGGGAGCAATCATGGTTTAAGAAAATGCAAGACTGAATAACTAGTAGGTAAATACACTATTGGCTGATAAAAATTTCTCACAAAGGTATGTCAAAATATTAAAGATTCGTTGAAGAAATTTGCCTATATGTATAATCCATTTGTAAAGTGGGCATCGTCATGATGTGTAAATTGTTATTCACTACTTTTGGACCGGACATGTTAAAAAAAAAAGGTTTTGTTGGTGATTTACAGTATTGAAATATTTATGTAAGAATAATTTGGCAGTATAAACCAATATGTTTATAAATTTATATAATGTGTCGAGTTACATCTCTACAATATATTGATGATGAGTCCATTGATTAGGCTATAACGGGACTTGAAGTCTCGCGAAGTTCGGTTCCAAGCAATTCACAAGCAAGCATCAAAATTAATTACAATAGAATAGTATTATTAACCGTGTTTTATTATATATGATAAATGATACAATAGATTTATTAATGACATCAAATTATTTCTTTTATTGCTGTGCTGATAGAAAGAAGCTAAGTATAAATCCATATAATATACATTTATTGATTGGTAAAAATACAGATTTTATAAATGAATTGGTATTGTTTAAAGATTCGATTTAAGTCATTCAGTATTTAACGACAATATTAAAAAATATAAACTATAAAATATTGATATAACGTTTCAGAGTTTTTTGTGATGCCCTGTTGTAAATAAAAATATACAGCATATACCAAACTATATGGCAACCAAAATGTATAGGACTAAACTGGGGGCAGAGAATAAATATAAAAGTTTGAAGTTTTCTTTGATACTGAGCTCTGAGTATACGGTTGAGTTACGATGATGGTACAGAAGCAGTGAGGTGTAGTTTAAAACAACAACGTTTATGTAATATTCACATACTTAACTTAAATGTTTACATTCATGTTACAATGCTAGAAGTGCCTAAGGTCAGATATTGGATATTTTGAACGGTATCAAAAAATTCTTTAATTATTCTTTATTTTAAATTAAACTAAAATAACTGCGTCATCATTCGCCTTATACTCTTCAATACATTTATTTAGAGAAATCATGAGAAATAGATTTTCATGATGTCAGCTGTCGATACGAAGCAATAAAAAAATGATATAATTAATATTTTTACCTGATGGTGCTTTTTACCAGGTTTTCACTTTTCCAGCTGTTAAACGAAAGAGTCAGCATACTGCCTACTTTGAAGCTTATGAGATAATAATTAATATTTTCGACTGATGGTGCTTGATGGAAATTGATTTAAAATTTTAAAATATTTAAAACTGGTAAACTTCCATATGTGAGATCATTGTTAGCAACCCAGGTTTCACCTTTCGGCATCTTCAGGTTAAATATAAATAAAGGGGAACACAAACTGTTCTATCAAGAAATTTGGAGATCAATCGAGCACAGCTATTGAATCTTCTATTATTGAATGATCAGCTAATGTTCTCCAATAGTCCATTGCTATATCAAATAAATTATTAGTAAACGTATGTATGACAGGTTATTTTATAATTGATTAAGTATTGTTATGTCCTTAACGATGTGAATAATAGAAACATACGCTACGAATATTACAAAAAAGCGATGATGTTTTTTTAATATGATGTATTTAAAGAACTTAAAGTAAATAATGTATATAATTGTCAAATAAAAATACGCAAATTTTTTCACTATATTTATCTTGTTATACCATATTGTGTATAACCTACCTTCATGTTAAAACAGTATGCCACTGTACAATGTTAAGTAGTTTTGTTAAAGAAAGTATGTTCGTTAGTTAATGTCAAATAATGGCCTAAGAAGAGTTGGTTTGATAGTTATCTAGCCACGATACACGCCACTGGTTTCAGTTATTAGACATTGTGATTTCAGATATCAAGTGTAACACGCAATTTCATCTTTTAGAATTGCGTAATTAGACGTTCAATTACGTTAATCTGATTTAAAGTGTAAAAAATGAAAAAAAAGTAAAGACAGTAGACATTCCAGTTCGATAATAATAACAGGCCGATGCTTGTTTGTGTAATTTTAACTAGTCAAATACTTGGAAATAAATTCGTATTATAATAGGAGTTTATGCATGTTATTTTTGGAGCTCGATGCTTGATTATTTATACTTGATGTGTGACAAATTTAAAACAGCTGTTTGAATCTAAGCGCTTGTAATATATTTGATGAATGTAATTTAATATATTAAGGAGATTCAATATAAAGTAATAAAAAATGTGAAACCCTTTGTAATAACAACAGCTGGAGTTCGATAACTTAACCTTGGAATGGATACTTTTAAACTATTACACTAGTGAAAATCAGCAAATTTTCGACTTCCAAAAATCAAATTCTGACATATCTGATAAATCAAGGTTGTATTATAAGTGTAAGTGAAACGTTGGCTGTTGCTCCATTTTGTATGATATGATAGATCAATGGAAATACATAACCCACATTATTTACAATAGTAGAGCGTATTTTAAAGACGTATGACGACAACTTGTTTTCACCATAACTAATTGTCAATTAATATCTTAATCCATTGAGAGATAAAACTCGCAATATTTAGTACTAATCGTGCATAAATAATAAAAAATAAATATTTCTGTATTGGTTTCAGTTTTAAAAATATAATTTTGCGATTATTATTTAGTAAACACAAAAACATGTATATTAAAAATGTTAAATCAACAATAGAAATGAATGGCTGGAGTTTTTTTTTCTTTGGATATTGTAAAAGCTTTTATTCTATAATCTGTCTCGGAAAATTTAACGTAAAAATATTTCACGTGATAAAAGATGCTTTTACGCGGAACTACGTGGTAAAATAATTTTGCAGAACCGTTTCAGCAGATTTCTTGATTCGCAATTACGATGTTAGCAAAAGATTACACCGTTTTTCCAAACAGCAAAAGATAAAATTGGAATTTCATTGCTTTATATGAAGACGGATGCGAGAAAAGTCGGGAATTTCCACGCGAAATAAGGCCAAAAAAGCCTTTTGTCAGAGAATCTGAAGTGATTTTCTAACGAGCTTTTTTACAATTGCAGCAGCAGATTTTTTATCCTTTTATAATACTATGTAATTGATTAACAAAAAATATATTTGCTGAGCTTAGTACTATTATTTTAATCTTGCAAACTAATTAGATTAATTTTGATATCTTTGATATTTATAAATATAATTATCCAGTTTATCAAGGAGTACAATTTATTTAAAAATATACTAAGAAAACATAAAAAAATAAAGCAAATATTTCAAATGTTACGGCTATCAAAAGTAAAAAAAAAAAAGATAAAGTATACCAATACTCTAAAAATTGAAAAAAAGAATCTTTTTGAATTCACTGTCATTTAGGTAGAATCAATAAACGAGACAATTAAAAAAAAAAAATCTTCGTATTGACGTTACTACTGGCAGAATATTTCTGATTTTTGAAATAAAAAACTGTAAATGTTACTGACTTTTCAGGTAGTTATCAAGGACTCATAGACCGATATTATTGGTAGAATTGTTGATTAAGCAACGCAGTATACAATATTGCCATTATAATTCATATTCATATAGATTATATTTTAAATATTCATTTAAAAGTATTATTTTTCATTTTATTTCATAGCAACATTAAATTTGTTGATTCGACTGATTTAGAAAAATGATGAATGTATTTGATTTTGAAAAAAATCATAGTATATGGCAATATTCAGATTGACATTTTTATAGTTATTATTTTCTTTTATTAAAAATAAACTTACAAAGTAAAAATAAGTATGTAATATCAAATAAAAATCGCTCTTTGGGTGAACTGGGATTTTACGGTATATAAAAAAGAAAACGCGCGGAAAATTTTGTTTTCCATTATACAGGTTGCTTATTTTTTTATTAAGAAATATAACTTTTATTTTATGAAATAAAATCTGTCGTTTTAGCAGGACCGTATCAGACAAGGGTGCTCAACCTACTTAAAAAAGCATGGCTAAATCAGAGGAAAATCTGCAAAGATTTATATGCTAGTCGGTGGTTACTCTAGCGAATTTAAATGTAGACGAATTGCTTTGAAACAATCGTCAAAGTTTTGGCGTAAATTTTACGAAAAAAATTATACAAGTTTGCATTGTAAAATTAGCTAAGCTAAATTAGCCGTGGCTAAATAATAAAGCATTTTTCAAAGGCAAGCTTTGCCTGGAATTGATTCAAAGTCATTCTTTATTCTACTAATCCTCTTCATACTATTATTGTGAATTTATTTTAATAATTAGCTGTATAGAATATCAAAAGTTTAGTTTCTTATTAATCATCGGTGATGTTGTTTACATAAAAAGTATTGTAGTTAACCTAGCCATGGTAATCAAAAAGTTATGCAAAAACTTCACGTCACTAATATTCATCGGGTGGGAAAAAAAGATAGTTAGACGATGTATTTTTTTCTAAATTAATTTCCATCAAGCACCATCAGTCAAAAATATTAATTGATGTATTTTTTATCTAACAATACCTGTAGATGATTATATATAAAATATAAACATGTAACTTTTAATCGAGTAAAAAAATACTAATATATTAGAAATGTGGAGATTTATCTGGATAGACTTGTTTACTGACTTTTGGTTATCAGCCAGTTGTTCAATGTATTGCTTATGCAATATTATTATTTTTTTATTTTATAAAATCCTTACATCCGAACTTGCAATGTACAGTAACAAAAATCGTACATTTACCTTCAATATGAAAGTATATTTAAAATATCTACAAGCATATAAATATTAAAATTTAATTTAATTCGATATTAAATATTATAAATTTGCTTAATCTTCAATAATGTAAAGCTTCTCCAAAGCTGTATGGATGGCACGGGAGCAGTCGGTCTGTACCAAGTGTAAGATGTTTGGTGCATTCTTACTGCCAGTGCTGCTGTACGGTAGTAATATTGGCACCTAACAAAAGCTCAGTAGAACCGTATATCGAGCTTTGAGGACAGATGCTTGCGTCAGATAGTGGAGGTGAAGTAGTCTGACTTTGTAAAGAACTCAGAAATAATGGAGTAGATGCTACCTCCTGTTATACCAAAAGTCATACAGCCTAGAACTGGCTTGGGATGCCTCCAGAGAGTCAGGATTATGCTTGTTTTTTTCCGACCGGTGGGATTCCAGCCACCTGGAAGACCGTTAGGCACTATTAAAATGATTTAATCAGAAGAATTAAAGGGTGCCGGAATGACCTGGAAGAACACAAGGCGGCTAGCAAGTGACAGAGAATCCTAGAAGTATTATGAGGTAGCCATATGCTCCGCATAAGGAGCGGATATGACAAAGAGAGTTATATAGCAGTTGATGGATTAGACATCGTAAACTTTGTTTTGGAAGCAGGCGCACTTGCCGCTTGTTCGCTTGAGAGATTTATAATATTACTTAAAACAAGGAAGGAGAAAAGTAAGTTTATCACATTATTCTTTTATTGAATAACATATGAAGTTAATTAATGTAATAAAAACTAATGATTCATCCTCATAAACTATATGAAGTGAATTTTTGTCTACATGATATCAAATTACTTTGTTACGTATAGAACCATGGGTTGTTAAATGGGGAAGAAGTGCTAAAATCTTATGGTGATATGATGTCAATTTCATAACATCATCACTCCATTGCTGTCAGTAACAGATAAGAAGCTTATCTCTGGAAATACACTCAACCCTCGTATAGCACGGTTATAAGACTACGCGAATACATCGTTTATTGTAAACTCGTGTTATATGAAGTTCAAAGAGTACAGACATGTCTCGGAAAATGAATATATTGTACTTCACAGTTATGGTATTTTTATCGAGAAGGAATTATGCTTCTCTTAACTGATGTCTTTGTGTATGTTTTAAATTTAAACTGTTACATAAATAATTATTGTAATTAGTTATAAAAAATATTTTATTATGCAATAAGAGTCAAATAATTTAAAACAAGTGCAAAAATTAATAAATAATGGTGGAAACGAAAATGCAACATTCCAACGCAGATGACAATCACACACTAAGTAACTGTTTAGAATGCCATCTATTTCCTTCTTATATTTAATGACATCATTCAGATGAGTAATCAACGCTACTAATAAGTGTAAAGTTTTAAACACAATATTTTTGTATATTTATATCTCTCGTATTCGGGGGCTAGCGTGTGCGCGTCACATCCACATGCGGGCTCGATTTCACATCTGTTTTTGAACGCTAAATCTGAAAATGCAATATCATTCATTTAGTTGAGTCATTGTCAACCAATTTTTTAGAAAATAATCTGTTAAGAAATGTCTTCAAATTGTGGAGATCCATATATTCCATTTTTTTCACACGTTAGGACTGACCAACTTGCGGCCCGTGGGATCTTATTAGCCATACATACGATTAGTAGATAAAGTCGTTCAATCCTTTTTAAATTAAAAAAAATGAATAATTCATAATTTAAATAAATCAGTTATATAAAAAGTGCTGCACAATATTTGCAACTATTATTATGTATGTGCGGCCCTTGTAAAATTTTAGGACGTTTATGTAGCCCGTGGGATAATTTGAATTGGCCAGGTCTAGTGTAAATCTTTATGATCCACTTTGGGGGTATAAATGGTATAAAGCTACATTATAAAAAAGACACCAGTTTGTAAAAGAGAAAACATATTTTACACGTGATATAATACATGAACGAAATCGGTAATTTTCCATGTAATAAAATGAACAATGTATCAGTTCATAACAATAACATTAAACTATAGCCATCAAGCGAAATGATGGGTAAAAGTAACTAATTTTCTTAGGTATGGAGCACTTACCGAAATCGGTTAACTTTCCGTCTCGGTAAATCTCCGCAATAAAAAATATCGACGCAGCCGAATTGAGAAATTACTAAGAATAAAAATGGTCCATTTCAATTATACTGAGTGGTTTTATTGTTATTTGATTTAGCGGCAGCCACTAAATCGGTTTTTGATGGGTTATAGTCGACTTGATTTTATTGAGGTTTTGTAAAATAAGCCTGGTGTCCGGAATTTGAGGGTGAATAAATTTATTAATAATGATTAAAAAATCGATAAGTTTACGCAAACTCAGTTTGAGAGCTATACTTAAAATAATTATATATATGTAATGATTTTATCAATTATGTTTTATGGATATATCCGTATTTTTTATCATGTTATTATTAAATCAAAAGACGGCACGTGAGCTCAAAATCAAAATTAGTTATTAATTTTCTCTTCCACATATTTTATATTTAAGTATTGACAAATTTTATTTATTACTGATTATTTTTATAATTAAATATTGTACTTGTGAGTTGTCACCGTAAGTAATCGAAAGCATGTAAATAAATTAATTAATACATGATAAAGAAAGTGAAAGAGGGGTGTAGCTTTTATAGAGGAACACAAAAAGCTTAAAAAGTCTTTCTCAAAGAGTTGATAAAATATTAAAAAATAAGTAAATTCAAATACATATATTTGAAATTTTCATAAAAAAATCTTATGAAGCCTCTGAGAGCAAACTTAAAAATCGGGGTCTTTTAAAAAGCATAAAATATTTGTTTACAACGAACAAAGCACACCGTAGTACGCTCGCAAATGACTCTTATATGATTTAATCGTCACTATTAACCGCTGTAGAGTAGACCACTATAACGCAGCGGAATCTTTAACACATATTGGGATTTTTGGCAGCCCAGTGTGTAAATGTATGAAGAAAAATAAAAGACTTAAGATTTAAATTATTTACTTTGTTTTTTGTTAAAATGTATCAACTGTATAGCCAAAATAAACCTTTTGTAAGGTTTCACCTGGCTTCAATGATATAAAAGTGTATTTTTATATGTTGGTAATTTAAAAACTATTCTCTTTAGTTTAATAACATAAAACTTTGTTTTTTATAGCCTTATCTAAATATTATTACAAACAATATACCTTGAATGTATGTTTCGGCCTGGATATATGCTGCGTGTCTGGAACAAATTATCGGTATTTCAATTTATTTCAATGATTGGAAAAATTGACTCAACGTACGAGTAATTTGAGTTACGAACTCCATCAAGTGTTGAAATATTGAATTCATAAGTTCACTATACTTGTAAGATTTGTTTATTGCTAACGATGCAAAGTATTTATAATTTACTTATTTTTAGAAAACGTAACTTATCGGTACGAGTTCACAAAGTATTTTAAATTATGTATGGAAATATCACTTCTTATTTAATAAATCCTACATACTTTTGCAATTTTTCCCCGAAAATATGCAAGAAGACTCAAAGTCAACAGAGTATTAGTACATTGCGCTAAGGCCTAGTCCCTAAACGGGGTAATAAATCACAGAGTAAAGAGATAGCATCGCGCATCGCCGAGTTCTATTAGGGGCTGCAGCTTGTTACACAGTGATGTGCTTTTATTATATTCTACCCCTAAAATAAATCTAAAATAAGTGACAAATTATAAAATAATTATAAGAGCTTTTGTGTCAATGTAAAACTGTATTAAAACATTATCGACCTGCTTAATTTCTTCCATTTGCTTTTTAAAATGCAAAACTTTGATATCACAAAAAGTTCATAGAGTGGTTGAGAGTAAATGAATCACCGCATTATCAAGGCAAGTTTTCACATTTTTTTTCACGAAAATGGTTGTCAGTTAATAATTGATCAACGCACTGGGCATCCAGTTTTGTACCGTATCATCTTAGGTGAGATTTTATTCTGTAATATCCGGGTTCGGAGTGTATACGCTAACTTCACGGCTACCAGTTAGTATGAAATTTGTTCTGGGGTATTTTTTAATGATTTAATAATAATAAAAAATATGTCTTCTTCTTGTTACATGTTTTCTCCCAAAATGGAGCATATAAATCTATGCAGTGTGAAGATATTCACTCCGAATGTAGACTACGTAGATCGCATCAATGTGAAGACGTCTTGACAGATTTAATTTGACGATAATTGTTAGTCAGACAATTGCTTGACTCAATGGGTATCCTGTTCTGTATTTTTAGATTTTTAAAATCCGATAGATGGGGAATCGAGCCCGCATTTCGAGATTGCTAGGCGCGATAAAATTTTATGGTGACACTGTAATCAATATACTACATCATAAAGATAACTAAGAAACATTTGTTGTATGAACCATTGTACAATATCAACGTACGTGTATGATTAAAAATTCAAATTTTCAATATTAACAAAAAACTATTTAATATTATTTACGTATTTTGATTTTACCTTTTTTTTGTTCTACGTGCTATTTCCCTCGCATAGTTTGAGAGTGGTGTATATGACATCTTCAAAATATTAAATATCTACTCTAAAAATAAATACGAAGCTTTTTAATGTAGCCTTGACTGATTTTTCATGAAAATTGACCAATAATACCATACCTTACTCATTGAGCATCCAGTTTTGCATCTTTGAAATTTAAATAGCCCGCAACGTCCAACACCAAAGCCTAAGTACTCAACCCTCGTCCACCAGAAAAATAAACTTAAATTATTAATAAAAATATTTTCTAATATTATTCATTTAAAAACAGCTCAAAGATCATAAAATTTTCGAAGTGAATTAATTTAGCTTATCGCTTAAACTCTGGAAAATAGGTTATATATTCCATAAAATAAGATTAAAATATATATCCACTGAAAATAAACTTACAGAGTAACTGATCCTTACTAGATATAAAAACATTGGGCTTAACAATTTATTATTTAAAATGAAATTGTTAAATAAAGCGAATAGTTTAAATTTTACAGATGAATTATTAAACACATATTACAACGTTTTAATTCAAATATTTTTACCTGAACAATTTGACTATTTTCCCAATTTTAAGCAATTTTGATTTTTTTGAGAAAAGTTTGTTTTATAATGTTATAACATAATTATTAAAAACCCTATTACACGAACGCCCCGGGCTATATATATTTTTTTTTCTCCCACGTGTATTCATCCAAGTATCTGGTTGATGCGAAAATTCTTCACACCCTCTGAACAAGCCGTGGTTACAAATATTTAATGAACCACCATAAGAGAGTGAGAATTTTTAATTATGTTAGCTACATAACTATTCAAGAATAGATTTAAATTTAGATTTTATGATTAAGTTGTATTAAATATATAAAAAAAATTATATCTTTCAAAGTGTTGAATAGACGGGAGTCTTAGAAGATTACGGGTGATTTGATTAATTCTCAATATAATGATGGTTGATTGAGAACGTCAGCAGTTTTTTCCGTTAAAATATACATAATTAACATGCCAATAGTGATGCCAATATGAAGGAAAATAGTTATGCTTAGTAAAATTGCATCGGATACGGATATATTTTACCTAAGAGAAATAGATTTCACCTAGATGAGTTTTGAAATTTGATGTATTTCTGGAATAAAAATTATTTTTTTACTTTATTAAATTCTAAATTTATGTATATTTACTGATACTTGTGGATAATTTATCTTGTTAACCAATAAAAGTTAAAATTACTTATAAAAGTAAATTTTTATTTCACACACCAACTTTAAAACATATCATAGTATTTTTTATGTAATGTCTTTTTTAATTCGTAACAAATCTCACAATTCTTCAGGCTGTAGCGATATAAAATGACACAAGGATATGGATAGTATTCTCCCGGTTGTCAATATATTATTTTTAAGAAGTTTTAAAATACTCTATCTAATTGTATGAAAAGTTTTGAATTTTACTTATTTATATTTCTTCAGGTCTATAAGAAAATGATGAAATAATTAAATAAAGCTTTCACAATAAATATACAATTAAAGAAAAAAATTTTAAATGTTGAAAAAACAAAATAAAAATAAATGGTGTATACCCATTCAGGTTTTCCAAGTTCAACTACATTTTTAGATAATAAGCCAAACATACTGTTAAAGTAAGATCAAGTCATCTAAAGAACTTTTTCCGAGAA
>JAGVSQ010012927.1:0-11364 GCA_022683975.1 Rhyacophila evoluta
GTTGGATAAAGCCATGGATAGTATCCATACACCCGCAGGTAAAGAAGTCTCAGAATTTTTTTCTGAATCCTCTCCACCTTGAGGTCGTATTTCAACTGATTCGAGGATATTATACTAATGCCATTATTTATAATTTATGAGTGTATCTGTTATCAGTGTATAAAACCGTATAAGCTTTTTTGGCCGTTATTATTTTACACAAAAATATCCATCATAGAGATTTATGGCGCAGTCGGTGATGTTTCATATTGTAATGACGTGAAAATATCTAAATGGAGTAAATAAGTAATAAAAATATTTCACGTAAAATAAGATGTGTTTATCTCTCGGCTAATACAATCCGAATATAGGACTTTGAAATATAATAAACGAAATGCGCGTTATGAAACAATTTTCTAAAGAAAATAATTTGAATATGCAAATTATTTTTTTCAGTTTGATTTAGTGCTTGTTTTCTTAAAAAATATATTTATGTCCGATATATCTGACGTGTGGAAAATAACAATACGCGAATACCGAATAAATGAACATTTTGATGAACTGATGTACATAATTTGATATAATTAAAGAATAATATATAAAAAAAAACGTTACGAAAACTGCCTTAAATAAATATCATAGTAAAAATTTCAAACAACAACATCAAATAAACATCTTTACTCAATAAACATGGAATTTAGTTGTTATTTTTTCATTTATTTCGAGAAAACATATTTGCTTCAGTGTTTGATGTAAGATTTTAGATGTCTGGTATTAACATTTTCAAATGCTCAATTGAGAGTCTAAAACATTAATCTAACGTAGATTATTATTTTTTTAAATAATACTGTATATAAACACAAGTTTGTTTACAAGATGAATGCCCTGACGGAACCACTTATTTTCGATTTATTCTTATACTTTGATTCTTGACATATTCAATTCGTGCTCTAATCACTCTTTTAGTCCCAAGAAGGGTTGAAAATTCTTGATTTATGTAGTGCAATACAGCATAATACTGCAAAAGAAGTATCAAAAGAATTACAACAGTTAGAATTAGATGAAGGCGACTGTGAGTATCACATTATGACTGAAATTGAAATGGTAAATGAAGTTATGGGCTTGAAAAATGTGACGCGAAGATAGCAAAGAAGAAGAAATAACAAGCCTAAAAATAAATTTATCAATGGTGAGATCGCATCTCAGCGATCAAATAACATGTATTGACTATTCTTCATATAGCTGTATTTTTATAACTGATATTTTCGTAATTTTAATAGTTCAATGATACAAACAAATCTTGATTTTTCGGCAGTGTCAAATATCCTCCTCCATTTTGAAAAATGCATTAAGAATATAAAATTAGTTTTGTAGGATAGATTGACATTTTAGTTTCAAAAAATAATATATATATAAATTGAAGATAGAATTAAAAACTAAAATGATAAGAAAAAGCTTTGAAAAGCCCTGCTTCAGGCGATAATAACTGAACATTTTAAAAGTCATATTCGATTTTTTCGAAGCACTTGTAACATGTAGCACAATAAAACGACAAGATCAGTGAAAGTTTCGGAAAATTTTTGGCGTTATTAAAAAAGTTTTTGGCTCTTCGTAGGGGTATGAAGTTTTTATCTATAATATTATTTAATATAATGTATTAAATTGATAATGTGTCGTATATCGATAAACGCCATTTTTTGACTTTTTTTAAATCATTAATGGTAATACTAGTAATAATAGTGCTTACTGATCAACTAATCAAAAAAATTCTTTACAAAAATCTCAAAAATCATAACATAACTTCACAGAATAATACTCCATATTACATTTAGTGTTACAGGGTCCGATTTTAAAACAATCCTTAGATGCAGGCCAAAATGCCCAACGATTTAAGCAATCTATTGATATAAATCTATCAGCATACATTTTAACAATGTAGAGAGCCATATACTCTGTTTCTGGAGAGGTCATCTTCACACTGTCGCGATCCATATGCTCCACTTTCTGAGCGGAAATTAAATCACTATTTCCACTAAATGAAAGAGTGTTACAATTAAATTGTAGCATTCAATATTATGAAAATACTAATATATATGTATTTCTAAGTAATGAAAAAATACAGGAAATAGGTCAAGAAACATCTTTTTTCATTTTTTTTTTAAGACAATTATGAATGGGTTTAATGAATGACGGAATTCTGGGATTAAAACGAGACTATTCAGCTGAAAAGCATATTGTTGCAAAAATAAGCCCGTTTCCTTTCTATTTATAATTATCGCTTACGTGAACGAAATTCATTCATACAATTATGAAACATGATTTCGTATTATCCTCATACAATTAGGCACACATTGTTACCTACGCAAAAATGTAAAAAGATAATCTACACTATCCCTCATTGTATACGAATATGTATTTTTATACACTATTTTGCACAATACGTTTAGAAATGTTGTCCCATTATACAAATATGTATTTCGATACAATATTTTGTACAATATATTTAGAAACTTGGCCTTTAACAATAGCTCTTTATTTTCGTATATCTGTGATAGATATTAAATAAAAGATTCCCAAAGTGAAAACTTATTTATCCCATTTCTTATAGTTAATTAAGTTAGAACTGTTTGATAGTATTTGGTCAAAAATATGCCGTTTTTAATAATCAACCGTCTAAACATATGAATAGTTTCCAATACTATAACTTCATCTGCTTTTTTATTTTCAACCATGTTACGTCAGGGATCACCTTCATCCACTTCAAACTACTGTAAAACAATTTTTTCGGCATACTTCTTCTCCAATACTATTCTGTATTGTTCAGCAGCAATCAAGAACTTCTTACTTTTCTAAATCTATGTCTGCATCGTGGCCATCAAGCAAACTCTTCCAATCATTTTCCAATGTTCGGACTTTCATTTCTTTACGAATATTTTATCCGTCATAACAAAGTTCGTCATATCGAAGTTTTACTGTGCTTTCGTATCAATATTTTGTCGATAGCTATTTCGATTTAAATACGAATTTAAGCAATTAATATTTTTGACTGATGGTGCTTGATGGAAATTGATTTTAAATTCTAAATTATTTAAAACTGGTAAACTTCCAAATGTGACGTATCACATTTTACCAGTTTTATATAGTTTAAAATTTACGAATATAAGCTTTAAACTATAATTATATTATATATTACAACAATATAAATATATATATAACAATATAAATACCGAAATAGCTATCGACAAAACTCATGGAAATTATAATTGGAAACAAATAGTTATTAAAAGTAATCTCATAATTTTCGTGAAATCAGCTCTTATAAATTGTAGCGATGGATTCTTAAATAATAATAATATTTTAGATATTAAGATTGCAATCTTCATGCACAAAATATATTTGTCAATAGCTGTTTCAGTTATTATATTGTTTTGATTGCTGTAATTATTACTTATATGCTGCAGTGTATACACAAAATTATATTGATAAAGTTGTAATAGTTGTTGAAGTTGTCTTATATTACAAATGTGAGATGATATAATTTTACTGATCATAAAAATTTTGCTTAAAGGGATTGTATAAATTGTGCAAAATTAGTAAAAACTTCCATTACAAATTATAAATTTAACGCTATTCAACTTCAAATTTTAATAGAATCAAATATGGCGGAATAAAAAAGAATGTACGTACATAGAAAATAAATTGACTTATTACTAATATCTTTCTTTACTCGTACACGATCGTACACGTTCGTGAAACATCGTTTTAAATTTGAATTAGGAATTTCTCCCTGATGTATATGAAAAAGTTTATCCATCAATTTAATTATAAAAATCTCGTTTCCCGAAAAGTTTATTGATTTCATCTCAAAGCCTGGTGGTAAATTGTATCCAAGTAAGCAAAGGTAGAAGCGAGATATGAGACACATCAAGCGCAAGAGCAAAAAACTCAAATTGAAAGGCGACAAAAGACGAAGAAACGTGGGCGGGGATACTTGAACCGTTCTTAATCCTAGTGACAGAGGGTGTTCGTACGGAAACGGAAAACCGACAGGAAGCCCGCATACGTCACGCAATCCATCCCACTCCCACTCACACGTTCATTTAAATATCTATCTCACCTATATGCGATATAAGAGTGACATTTTCGTTTTTCTCCCTTTATTATTTATTCTGTAGTTTTATATTCATAAACGTCAAACGTCAAGCATGGATAAATCCTTTTTGGATTATTACGGAAGGATGTTTTTTTCGTTTCTCTATAATATTATACATAGTTTGATTTTCAATAATATGTTGCTATAATAAAATAGGAATTCTTCATACCAACCACAAATAATAAATTATGAAAGATATTGCATACTTTATAGAGAAATTGCGTAAGAAAAACACAAAACAATTGCAGTAGTTACAATGATAGCTGGCGATTTTTACGCGCAATTTGAACTGAACATCAGCTTAAACATGCGACTCTTTTGTCAATGGGAGCTGAATAAGATGTAAGTAGAGGAAAAAGATGAAGAATACTATCAAAGACAGTGACAAAAGAGAAACGGTAGATATAGTTCGATTGTGTAATTAAATATAGATCTATTGCATCATATGAACTAAAAGGATCGTAAGGAATGACCTCATATACCAATGATGTTTTTGTAACTTCATCATTCACTATATTTCTTCCTGTCTCCTTCTGCATCTTTTGGCACTGGATGAATTGGCTCGTTTACCAAACTATATTAAAACTTCGCTAAACATTCAGCACCATTCCTCTGTATTATTGAACAGTACCGGTTCAATCTACAGATGCATTTCACATAGAGTTACAGATCGTTAAATATATTCTCATTTGAGCACAGAAACTCATTCTGTGAAGTGCTATATCCTGTTAAGTATATCTGAAATGGAGCTCGATAAAAGTAAGTGGATACACACGCCTACACATTTAAAAGAATGATTTTTTTTGCATCGTTTTGTATAATAATCCGTGACATTATAAAGTTTTGAATTTTTACTTGACCTTGAAAATTGCACTTGAAACAATTTTAGCACTTTAAAGAGTATCTATCGTTTGTTAAGTCGCACTATACACCAATATATTAGCTATGTGACGTAGAAAGGGTAGAATAAAAACCATATCTCTTTTTTTCTAACTAAAAAGTGCTTCTAACAATGTAAAAATATAATACGCCAAAGTCATTTGAGGTTATGGTTGAAAGATGCATATGTATTCTAAATTTAAACAACCAATTTGTATTAAAGATAAAATAATTCATTCTGGTAATGATGTCTATTGTTGCAATAATTCAAGATGTCTTCAATTCATTGTAATCCATTTAATATTTCCGTAATCTTTGTCGTTTCTCGTTATAAATTTAAGCTGATTTTAACAGATACTCTATTGAGTCCTATAATGTTGAAAAATTTAATTAGACATCAATATTCTAAAGATCGCTGAGCGGTAAACGCTATCAGATTTTGTCATATCGCTTTCAATATTGTCAGATTAAAAAATGCTCAGCCCTGCGGCTATCCTACTATTGTATATCCTACAATCTATCGATCTCAATTTTCACGGCAATACCAGAGACAATATTATATTATTTCGATTCAGCAAAAAGACGTATTTTACTAAAAAGAAAACAGTTACATAAAAATATCCGTATCAATATTTAACACCAGATATCACTTTATTTTCTATTCTTGCTAATATATTTTTTTTGATCCGTTTATTTTTACAGAAATATAAGGAGGCAAATACTTTTTTAGCTTTAAGTGCAAATTTCTAGCTCCATCTTTAAAAAAATTACAGTTAAGCGTAAAAACTGTTTTATTCATTTATTTTAAATTGAAAACACCAATAATTTAATACGACAAAGACACCCAATCAAAAATATACACCAAGAAGAAGTAATCACTGTTTCTCCTAGCCCGCATACTAGCAATTTACAAAAAATAATATTTGCAAAACGTCCATGTACTTTAAACGTTTTCGGCTTTGAAGCTTAAATATAACTTTACTAAATTACAAATAAATTTTTAACCATACTTATTCTAAATTGTAATAATTATCATAATGCTACTTTTAAACATTTTTATGTATACTTTGTTGTGTTGTATTCTATCGATATATTGTTTTATTTACAAACAAAAAATACATTATACATAACTAATTTCAAGGTTTTATGGGCAAACACTAATATAGTATCAATAAAAGTCCAAGCACAAAACGATCAAAGTTTTAATTTGTAAGAAACAAACTCACAAAATATTCAATAACTTTTAATGTAGTACATTTTTCAATAATCTTGTTATCAGAAAAGATGTAGTATATGCCATGAAAGTATTTAAATTCCATATTACAATCTTAACGATATAAAAGTCATGCTAAATCTTACTTATGTTTCTGAAAATTTTCAATCGCGTTTTTCTAGCGATCTAAGAATTATGTCTTGAACGTCTTTCTACATTCAAATACTGTATGCATGTGTCACTATATTGTTTTCGTAATGTAACATATGGGTGTTAATTCACAAACTGAATATAAAAAACTTCAATAATTGAGTCAGTTAATTCATTCAATCTAGTGAACAATTCTGTGTATTTAAATGAATAAAAAACATATCACATCTCTATCCTCAGCTATGGGATTCGGGCACGCGACTTCCAGTTCTAAACGATTAATAAACGCGTACTCGTCTATCTGTTCACAGATAATCTGATGAATTAGCTTGTAACTTAAATAATTACAATCTTATTATTCAATAATTATTATAAATCGTTAAGACTAGCATTTGTTTTCAACATTTTTAATTACATAAAGCGTCCATGACAACAATACAATATACATCAGTGCTGTCTTTTGTTTTTTTTTTCTTCTAAATATAAATTGATCCACAAAGTCGTCAGATACATTTTGTAATTACGAAACGCCGGATGAAGGAAGTCAGGCGAGGGGAAACCAAAACAAAATATTTTTTTATTCAATCACGTTGATTTAATCAAAAATTTCCGTTATTTACAAATCTCCATTTTTAATTGAAGGAAAAATAACAATTATTGTATTTCAGATAAAAAAAAATAGTTTCCCGGTATTAAAATAAAACGATTTGCGTCATTAGCTTTACACAAAATATTATCGCGACCCTGAAATTATAAAACGTGACAATATAATTATTTCGTCACAAAAAATTGTGAATATTTTTTAAAAAATGAAGTGAAGGTAATTGCTTTCCCCTCCATTAGCCACCATATATTGAAACTTTTTATACGGGCGTATACCATGGTGTAATGAACGTGATAAAACCTTGGTTGGCGTGAACTAGAGTGTGCGTTATTTCTATTTAATAGCTGATTAAATTATAATGCCCTTCTCGATCACTGTTGGTTTTGGGGAGTTTTTTTTTAAACTAGCTTCCCATGACCTTGGTTGGCGTGCACTAGAGTGTGCGTGATTCCTATTCTAACTAATTATAGCCTGTTAATACCTTGTCGAGAAGAGACTTTCTCGTTCGCCGTAAGATTTTGCAAACTATTTAAAAGCTAGAAAATTATCCTTGGTAGAAACTAAGTCGCAATAGCCGACCGGTATGACAAATGATCGAACCGACTTAATAAGCTCTTTCCTTTCATTTCACATATAGGAACACTCCCAGAGGATTTTATTGGCATTATACAATTCACCACATAAGTAATTAGGAGTTTATATAAGACTAAGCTGACAGAGCTTGGAGGCAAAACCAGCGTGACCGGTTATGAAATGATAGCACTTTAAATTCATTCACCACCGCGATCGCGTTGGTAGTCATATGCACATTAGCACCGAACGAAGCAGGTTCAAGTCCTAATATGATTGACTCACAATCAATCCTTGTGAAAAATAATCTGCTATGATAATTCTTCATATTATACATATTAATACGCTCTACATTTGGAACGGGTGCGGTACAAGATGATGTCAAATTATGATCATTAAATTACGTTAAGAATTTGTAGAAAATACTACGATACACGTAACTTAATAAATCAGGGTATTTTATAAAAACATCTTAAAATATCACTGTTATGAACATTTTTTACGAGATATTTTCCCCAATAAATATATAGGTTCTTATCGTTATGAAACTGTCAAACATCAAAGCTTAAATATCAAAAATATAAAAAATCAAATATAAAAGCTAGCGCTGAAAGGCAGTGTTTTACGAACGTAAGCGAGGCCGTTTCAAATATTTGAAATTGTCAATATACACGTAATAGCACTTTTTCCAACCTGTCATTGACAGCAAATGGCTTTAGTACAAAGCTAGAACATGCCCAATTTAAAAAAGACTTAATATTTTTACTGAAATAAAAATAATAAAATGACCTCACTGCTTCAATAGTAACGGGTATTTGAATTTCAATAATTGATACATCCTAGTTGCAAACATAATAAAAAAACACATGCTTTAAATATCATTTCTTAGTTTTTGTAAGAACATATTTAAATTTATTCGTTCTATAAAATACAGTTGTGGCATCAATTTCGTTCTATAGGGAAATAAATTTCACGTCTAGCAACTTTAGAACTTCAGATGACATTACGATTTCTAAGCAAGATTTCCCGCCAAAGCTTCTTTGAATATGTATTATTATTATCTATGGTTGCCGCTAAAGCCGATTTGAAATGCATCGCTTGTAGTTGCTTATGGTAGTGTTGTCAATGACAGCTGTAGTGAACAGTAACGTTCCAAATTTGAATTGGAGAAACGTCTGACAATATTCTATGCGAATGTCAAAATGCAGTTTTGTTGTGTAACTGAATGCGGAATGAAATGATACCATTATGTAACAAAATTATTAGATGGTTATGCAATCTTTTAAACATTTAAGAAGAAGGGGTAGTGAGTAAATATTTTATTCGTATTCCATTATTGACTAAATCATTTATCCAAAACTTCAGAAAATAAACTAGTATACACATATGGGAATTTACAAATTTTAAATAGTTGTAAGTTTAAATCAATTTTCATCAACCAATTGTAATGCAGCTATATTCAAAAAATATTTAAAAAATTTATCTATAATGTTACTATTTGGACTCAAATAAAATTAAAGTTGAATTTTTAAAAAATCGTGACGTAATAATTATATTATAATTTGAATAAAAATTTAAAATTTTCATCCGAATTTAAGAGGGCTGAAAAAAGTTAAAATTCCCCAAATAAATGTGTCAAAGGAAAAATATTTTTTGACCATAATAAAAGCTATTCGTTTTATTATTCTAATGTGAAACGGAAAAAGCTGGTGAAGCCTTTGGGACTAAAAATCCTATACAATCGTTTATTTCAGCGAATTTACATATCAAAGTATAATATGTAACTCGGAGCTTGCTTTGCATATAAAATAGCATATAATGTATTCGTAACATTTTACCCCTTAGAATAACTCCTTAACTATAATATAATACCCTAGACCTAAATGAAACATCTCTCTTTATTATTCTCAGTCCTTGGTTATTTGTAACCAAACATACCCAATCAACTTGGTCACTTTGATTGGGTTGATTTATATTTTCATTCTTGTAATCGTTTTGCATTTGTTAGACACCATCGAATGACAGAAATTTAGTCATTTAACATCTCTATCAAGCCATGTTTGATTTGTTTACAATGATTGACATATATATATATATTGAGTTCCTTCCAAAGATACATTGTTTTATTCTTGATCTTTCTTGTGTTTAAGGACCGTATTTCGCATTTGTTGATGGTACACTTTTGCCGAACACAATGCACAAACGTTTAAATACTAGATTGATATTTGACTGTATACATCGGATTTCCATTTAAAAATGGCGGTCTACATAACCAAATTGACTTCAGAGTATACGTTCTTTATCTTTTAGTTTCCGCTCAAGTGGTTTTGCCTTAAAACTGTCTTAGTTTAATATTACAGAATCTTCTATCTACTCGTGAGAACAATTACACCTATACACCTGTTAGACATATTGACCGTATAAAGGAAAAAGGAAGTAAATCCACATATTTTTTTTTACAGGAGACACAAAAAACGTTTATTTGATGATTTTGGGCCAAAGTCAAAACATTACACAGGCACAATCTTGAAATGGACGAAGATTAAAACAGTTATTTTATTTACTCATTATGATATTAATTTAATAAGTTGTTTAAGAAAATCCAATAAAATTGATTAGATGAAATCCCTGGTCGTAAATTTCACAGGCCATCCTTTTTTCAAACTGAAAAGCTAAATTTAGACACTAATTCGCCATTTTCAGCGTAGATCCTTTTGATGAAACGTGTATTAAATTGTATACTTTCAGATTATTGTACAAGGTTGTTTTAAAATATTCATTTTTCCTTTCCACAATCGCTATAATATTATGTCTGTTGAAAATTAATAGTTTTCCCAATTTGTTTAAACATTTGTAGGACCTATCGACCATTATAACTAGGTCTGAGTGAGAAATAATTTTAAACAAGACTCGATATTCACAGGATTTAGTAAGAATATTAATATTTGACAATCTCTGACAATTGCACGCCAAACAAAGAGTTGGAAAGATACTCCTGACTTCTGGCACTTTGAAGAACGCATCACATTCGTTACGCCTCGTCAAATATCCAAATAATGGATATAGAGACGTTGTGCATGGTAAAATACAACGAAAATAAATATATATTGATAAATCTTTGCAATAGCTGGATAGTATAAAGTTTACTTCCATCTGAAAAGTCACCGTGACAGCAAAGTAAATTTGCTACAATAGTCTACTATGCCTGAGACAAAAATGTATTATTATTTCTAAAATGTAAACTCACAATGTTTTCGTAGAATAAATTCCAGCTGTGTAAATCATCTTACCGGATTAAATCACTAATACACAGACCGAAGATTTTCAAAGGCATATTCCGGGTCGGGAAATAACTTTCCATATAGAAATATAACTTGAAATAGTTTTCACAATATATATTCTGCTGGCGAGTAACAAGCTGACAAAAGTTATAAATAATATTTCTTTGAGAATCCTTATATCAGGGATAGCCAGCTGGGTTAGAAGCGCAATCGATTTTATTTTAGTTCTGACACTCTGCGGATTACTAATTTTAATAAAACATGTCAATTTGATTAGATATTTTTTAGAACAGGTAAAAAATACATTATGTTAATATCAATATTTGTTACATTATAATATAAAAACAAACTTGTGAAAATTACACCAGCATTGCTTGCGTTAATCAACACAGTGATAGACAGTGACGTAGCTACATATTCAGCACCTTGAGCGAGGAAAATATATATTTACGTTTCCATACATAATTATTTGAAACTGGAAAACTTCCATATGTGAGATCACTGTTAGCGACCTGGGTTTCGCCTTTCGGTATCT
>JAGVSQ010012928.1:0-11364 GCA_022683975.1 Rhyacophila evoluta
CAGTGATCTCACATATGGAAGTTTACCAGTTTTAAATAATTTAGAATGTAAAATAAATCCGTCTTTTGAAGCAAAAGCTAATATTTGACCAGGTCTTATTTTTAGGAAAAAAACACGTAGGCATTCTCATATGGATATTGATTGAATAATGACATGGATAGTATCACAATGATAAAACGAATGATATTTCGAAACAAGAATTTTTATGTATTACCAGAGCTTTGGAAGTTGATATATTTAAAATGGTAAGCAGCCAAACGTAACAATATTGCTCATAATTCACTGTACAAAAGCTCGAAATAGCTTTCACGTAACATGTCATTTGGCATGATAATATATATGACCGGTACGCTTACCGAGTGAGTGACATTGATGTCTTTCAACGTGTCACCGCATCTCAGTGTTAATAGGGCGTAAAGAATTTTAACATACATATTTGAAGGAAGATAAATACATGTGTAGTAATAGCTTTTAAAACACCAAAAATAGCGGGATATGTTCAATGTACCTACAAATTTCTTATTAAAATATTTTTCCTTGAATGCTGACATTTGGTACAAAAAGTATTGTTGCAAAATTTAGATATTATGTTTCTAAGTAACGTAAAGTAAATTTTATAAGCTATCATTAAAATGCTAGGAAATAGAATGATATTAACTAACTTCATTGACTTGGGCGGCTGGTTTATAAATAATCTTCGTAAAAAAAAGACTATTATCAAGATAAGTCTTCACATTGAAGAGATTTATATCGAACGTGACAAGGAAAAAGGATGTGACCTAAAATTTTTCAAAATAGCTTTTATCCGATAATCACAATGTATACAACTTAATACTTCTTCTAGTAAAATGGTGTAAGCTGAGTGTGCCAAATAGTGTCTAAAGATCGATTTTAAGTTTTAATAAAAAGAGATGGCCTGTGAAATTCGCGACCAGGAAAAGTGATATCCACTCATTAATTTATTGGTTTTACTTAAATAACTTACTAAGCAAATATAATATTATGTCAATAAAATACCAGTTTTAGTCTTTTTGCACTTTAAGGTATAGTGCCTTTATACATGTTGTATTATTACAAATTATACATATAGTTATAGTTTTATTCGTTAACAACACGATATACATATGATTATAACAAAAATGTTAAAAACAAATAAATAAAATATATATTCAGAAGGAAGAAGAGAGCGTCTACCAAGTAAGTTAGACAGACCCTATTCTAATAATGCATATAATAGCATCCATCTAAACTCACCTTACCCATATGGAAGATATCAATATCCAAGGCAATCTTGTTAAACATCACCATTACTCTCCGCATTGGCATGACTACTGGCAGGATAGCCCTGCATTTAGGAATGAAACACTTGATGTTCCCGATTTCTTAGGTAGTTATCATGGACGTACAGACCAATATTAGCCAAAGCGGCAGAGTTATCAATAAGACCACGCAAAAGTGGAAAAAAATGTGTCGCCTGATACACAGTTCTCCTCAGCTTCGATGATTTAATTTTATCGCTTTATCCGAAAAAGGCAATCGAGGATCACGAATGAACGAAACAAATTATCTCACTATATTTTTATTGTATACACAACGTTATAAATAATAATTCCACAAAAATAAAACAGTAGGAAAGGTAAAAATGAGTAGGATGGTGCTGTATAAAAAACAAACCGTCGTAAATTATGGGGATTTTGGATTCAGAGCAAACAGGCGTAAATTATTCGCGGATGTATTACAACGACCATCGGTGTACTGGACTGCCCACCCTCGAATAGCATATTTCATACAAGCGTTTAAAAGAAACATTTATATCTTTGCCAGCAATAATAATGATACTAAACATCTATTCTCCAAAGAAGATCGATAATGTTTGATAAATTATTAAATATTATGCCATATTTATTGGTATTCACGGTGGCGTAGATGTTAGCGTGTGCGCTTGGCATCTGGGAAATGCGGAATCGATTTCCAGATTTGCTGGATTATAAAGGATTCTAAAATGCAGGACTGGATACCCATTAGGTAGAGCAATGTCTGATAACCAATTATCGTGAAAAATAATCTGCCAAGACATATCTTCACATTACGGAGATCAATATAATCCACTTTCAATGTTGACATTCGTCGTATTACTGGCAAAAGACGATAAAGTGAAAAAGTGAGTTTTGAAATAGTAGAGTGTTGATGTAGGTATAATGATTATGCACGAGCTTGAAAATACTAAAAGGAAATAACCAGATATCAAAAAGAAACATAGAATTAACACAAAAGAGTAGTTGAAGCAATATCATACAAAAACTACCTAATGTGCCCACCATCCACCCGACCCGTCCTCACACCTGGTCTTAATCAGGCGTATCCCGGAGCTCTGATATCGAGAAGCGATCTTCTTTATTCGACGGGAATGTTCCGGGAGTAAATATAAATTACCGAAGACTTAAGTTGGTATCATATAATAACTCTATAAATCTTTTTTTATCATATGCTCTCCGAGAGTAGATAAAATATATTTATTCGTAGTGGATGCTTACAAAATTTATTGTCAGCCAATTGAATAACCTACTGAACATTCAATCCTGCATCTTTGGATTGAAAAGAATCCTTAGCGGCTATACTATTCAGCACCAGAACTAGCGCGTCTACCTTTTAGCCTCCGAGCAGGGGATAATTACTATTATGTATAATTAAGTATTTTTTACGAATATAATGATAAGGCTAAGAGAGTTTTATTAATCGTAAGCGTAGTAAGTTGATACTTAGAAATGTTACGAATTATATATTTTGTAATAAATATCCAAAAAACACAACATATTTTTATTAATACTTTTATTTATAGCTCATTTTATGGAAGTACAGCTGGGTGTATGCTATAACTCAAAATAATTATAAAGACGTCCAAAGAATATGTGAAATAAATGATGTTAACATAACAAAATTAAAATTTACTTTCATCAATAAAATATATGCCTCATAAATTTTACTCAAAACATATAGAGCCATAAAAATGTAACCGACTGGTGTATGGAATAACACATTTACGAATTCTATGCGTACGCACAATTTATATTTACTGATATTATATTTAAATTATTATCCTGAAAGTTTTGAGAAGCTTAACAAAAGAAAATACACCACCATGTAAGAAGCAAACGCATTTTTTTTTTCAATTTAATTTCATAAGTCGAATATGACGATTTCCACATTATGACTGTATGTGCATTGATATATATTTTTATTTGAATCTTTTTGTTAATTAATTGCTCTACCAAATGGGCGTCAATCAACCCTTTTGAATGCTAGGTAACGACATATTATTGTTCTTGATAACATCGAGAAATGCTAACGACGGCCATTTAGTATATTTGTGTTCAAGTTTTGAAGTTATATAGAAAGTGAATAAGAAAGATATATATTCATAATGTCGATATAAATGTTATTAATTATTCTTGCTAGGGTTTTGAAAACATCATATGCATGCATAATTGCATGATAAATATATATTTTTATGTAAAAGCTATGCCAAAAGAAAAAATATTAATTGACACGTAAGTTCATTCGGTGTGTTGCACATTTATTATCCAGTACCAAGTAGGTATGTGCTAGGATTGTGCAAAGGTTTAAGCCCTGCAGCATCAAATATAATTTTAAACATTCAATGGTGGAATACTTGATGCATAATGAGTTGAGGAATTGACTGATAACTAGTCATCATTAAAAAAAGATAGACAGCCGAAATATCAAGCCTTTTCATCGTGGAGGTCAATACGATCTAAAATCAGACGGAGCATTGCTAATATTATATTTCTTCCTATGATTTTTTTTATTCCGAATACATTTTTCTATTGCTATCTTATATGCTATATGGTAATAATCATATTGAATGAACGGTGGGTGTGAAATAATTTCAAACTTACTTCATCTGATATAATCTAACATCAGGTTTAGATTACGTTGATGAAGAAAAGCGTAATTTTAGTTTCATTAAAAAACTTTTATATTAAGAGTTGGGGGTGCGTCCACGTTAAAAACAATCAACTAGAGGCGTAAAAGAGAAAAGCTCTTAAAGTTCCTATGTTAACTAAACTAAACTTGACAAAATGCTTAAAAGTTATTTAATTTTATATTTAATCTCAATTGTTTGTTAACTAGGAAGAGACAATAATTGAATTAGAAGTCGGTTATACACGTGTTGTGGAGGAATTTGGTTGTATCTAGATATTTATTTGTGGCTTAAATTTATTTGATTGCGCCTGTACAAAGATTTGATAGGCAATAAACTTTAACTTAAAAGTAATTGAAAGTCGTTAAATGATAATATATTGCGGGCAATAAAAGCTCTAGACTTGTGAAAGTCCAAGGTTTTGTGCTTTCAATGATAATCACTTAATTCCATCTTAGATGTACGGCCGATTGAAAAGAACAAAAACACTGAAAAAACGTGGAAATAAAACTAAGTAACTGTATTCTTTTCTGATTTCCTTTTTATAGTTATTTTATAATAGATTTTTTAGCAAGGTACTTTTACGACTATACATCGCCCAAGGAGCAAAGTGAGTCAATAAGTGAATAGTTGAATTGTTCTAGTGATTATAAAATTAATCTTGCTGTGTCAAGCTTCTTCATTTTTACTATGTTTGCATTGAAGTGGAGCATATAGATCTCAACGGTGTGAATATATGGTGGTTAAGACTTACTTTTTAAAAGCTGTCAGCCAATTGTTCATCGAGTTGTACATATTTGGATTTTAAAGATCAAATAGCTGAGGGTACCTAACCTGCAATATCCGACCCTTAAGCATATCCACTAACCTTCCGGCTACCAGGGAGACAGAAAAAACTCTCATATTACAGGGAAGTAAATTTATTAGCACTTACATAAATTAATATGTTTTGTTCTCGAAATCCCAATTTGATATAAACTATTGACAAAAAATATTGGTTCAATTTAAAACCACACAGGACACGTAGTGTATGAACTTAGCCACAAATCATAATTATCATAAGTGTGAAACGTGTCTCAAACATCAGCCCAAATTTCGATTCGTCAGTTCTCGGCTCAGTTCTGAACCTTACTGTATACGAATATTATATCTTATGATGTGTTATAAAATAATCTAATACCTGTATACATATCTTATTCTTTCTTTTACCAAGTTCGCTCCCAAAGTGGAACATATGGATCTACACAGCATGGAGATATCCACTCCGAAAGAGCAGTATATATGGATCTCCGCGGTGTTAAGAAGCGTTGACGGATTATTTTTCACGTGAATTGTTTCGGACTTATTACTTAATACTGACTCAATAGGTATCCAGTCCTGCATTTCAAAAAATTACAAACTCGATAGATGTGGGAATTGAACCTGCATTCCCCGGAAATCACTGAATAGTATATGAGTATATTTTTGCTCGCTGAATTCAACTCAACGAAACTTTTATTTTTTTATGTCTGTAATAATTTATTTTCCGAGTTAGCGGATAATTTTTATCAAATTTAGGGGGCCACGGCATAAAGGTTTGGAAAACACTAGATAACTTACTAAGAGAATAAAATAACCCTTATTTTGAACTTGTGTCTAAAAGGTTGAACTCTATAATATGATAGTACATTATATAATTTTATGAATCTAATTATATTCGTGCATTTTTATATCATTTCTGGTTCAAACAGTAAATCATATGGACCTTTAAAATTTGAGCACTTATTTTGATGGATTTCGTTTCACGACAATTTATCAGCCAATTGAGTATTTCAAATTTCTTTTTAAAAGTTCTAGTAGTTGTGGGATCCGAAACCACAATGTTCGTCAACGGAACAAAAACGCTTACTTTGTATTATACAATTTTCTAAATGTTTAACATTTTATGTAATAGTGCTTCATTAACCCTTCGCTGTCCATGTCATCGTATATATATATTTATCACAGTTTATTTAATAAATTATCGATTAAGGCCACAAACAAAAACAAATGTCCTTAAGAAGCTAAGGAATCCATAAAAAACTACACCCCTGTGCTAACGATATAATAAGCATTCTGTTGGTACACCGGTATCCTTTTGCAAAATCGTAAAATCTGTTTACAGCGTCACGAAGAATGCATCACTGTCAAAGAAAACTGCATATAAATAAAATGCATGACCGCTTTCTGTTCTTATGAAAAGCATCAAATGCATATTTAGCGATGCAAGAACAAACGAGATACTTAACTCTTTCAACCACAGTACAACCATAGTAGTAATTTCAAAAAAAAATTGAATTATATAATTTTTTTACATAAAAAAAAATCACCATAGGCACATAATTATCTTTGAAGAACTGCTATTTCAAGTATATAATAAATTAATATCATTATTAAAGCCTCCCTGGTAGCCTAGCTAGTAGCGTGGGCGCTTAACGATCCGGGGAATGCGGGCTCGAATCGCCATCTGTCCGATTTTAAAATTCCCAAAAATGCACGACTGGATGCCCATTGGGTTGAGTAATTGTTTGACAAACAGTTTTCGTGAAAAATAATCTGTCAAGACGTCTTCACATTGTAGACATCCATATACTTCTCTTTCGGAGTGGATAGCTTCACACTGTGTAGATCCATATGATTCATGTTGGGACCGAACATGGTATAAAAAAAATATGTAGTTTGGTTTATTTTTTAAATTTCAATTTCAAACGACGATACATTGTTATTCGTGATAATATCAAGAAATATTTGTACGATTGTTTTGAAATATTTATGTTTAGATATTTGTTTTCCACACGCAATACATAATAAATATATTTAGTGTGTTTTTATCGAAAATTGTTATAAATGCATTGATTTATCCATGGGATTCTAAGACTACCAAAAACATCGAAGCAAATAAAGGGCTAAAAAAAAATAGCGATGATTAAAAAAAAAAATTCGTCTTTAATATAAAATTAATAGTTGATCGGAGATCTTGTTTCAATATTTTTCGTCGCTGCGTAAAATTAAAAATGAATGACCTAAAACAGCGATTCTCAAATTGGGGGTCGCGACTCCCAGGGGGATCATGAAAAGTATTCGGGGGGTCGCAAAAAATATTGATGGATCAAAGACGTACTAGAGATAAGTTATTATTTTTTATTGATACTAAAAATAAATCTGCGATTACTCATAATTATGAGTGTTTCAATGCAATTAACAACCTCTTAGCTGACGGAGAGCTAGCTAGCTACATGCGTTACAGACATTGAATAGCTTGAAATAAAAGCTACAAAACATACTTTTATATTTTCATATATGGACAAAGATACCTTGCAAAGAATCATTTTGCGGTATCAATTGAAGAGGGTAGTTCCAAAGTGAACTTATTCCAATATGATAAAATTGAATGGAGAATATTTTCAGCAAGTATTTTTTGCATAAAGAGACTACATCACCTTTTTTTGTAATGTTTATATTTTGTTTTCAATATTTTCCAAAAGTATTTTGTCTTCTGGTTTAAAAACTTCACCTCTGAATTTTGACATCGTGAACTTAATTAATTGTTTGTTAATATAATACGTAGTGGCTTGAAAACATTTATAGAACCTTTATATTCGCCATAAATAATAAATTTGTACGATAGACATTAATTTAAAAGTATAATATTTATTAGTAAATAAACACATTAATAAGAAACCACAGTGTTAAGTAAGTACGTGACTAATGTTATAATTGAAAATACATCGTTCCTTTAATGAACCATTCAAAATCGATTAAAATACTTATATACAAAAATAAGAACGAAAAGACATCCTCTAAGTGTTAAACAGACAGGTACGAAAGCAGTTATCATGAATTTGAATTTTTCACGGTGACTCGGCGGGGTATGTGACACTAATGTGATTTCGGGTTATTAAGGGCACTGAGAATTTTTATATGCATTATATTTTATTTTATTTTTGCATATGATAAAAATCGTGACACTTTTCGGTGCGAAATGAATTGGTGCTGATTATAAAATGGTTGAAAAATATCTCTTTCTCAGGTAAGAATTTAAATAAACTCTCGCCTTCCTGTATTAAAAGCTACGGTGCTGGACCCCAAGTGTCCAGTAAAAAAATACATATTTTCAAATTACACAAAATATTTAAAAATTATTGTCTTAAGGTTAGGAAAAGGTCCAAAACAGCATTAAAGGCCTATTACACTACACAATTTCAAGGCATTCTTACCCTTACTAAGTGCAGTGTAAGACCACGCCCACTCTGCAGTAAGAGCACTTAATATTGTGTAGTGTAACAGGCTTTTTATTCTAAGCTTTGATAACAAGTGCCTATGGCGGATTCTGGGGATACGGTGGTATGACTTTTTTTAGGAATTATGAGATAAGAGAACGCACCATGTAGCCACTTATCACTGACAGAGTGACCTGGCTCGGCCACATATTGCGGATGCCTCAAGAGAGTTTGAACCTGACCTGCATATCCGTCAAGCCAACCCGGTCATCAGCATCCCGGAAGGCCGTTAAATACTATATATATATAATGTATTCGGCGGAGTTACGGGATGCAGGTATGACCCGGGAGGACGCAAGAATACTGGCGGGTGGCAGGGATTCTTGGAAGCGTTACGTGCTGTCCGTATGCTCCACTAAAGAATCGGATATGGAAAAAAGCATAAAAATCATTTTAATATGTATTGAAAGTAATATAATATAAAATACGTGTAAGAATTCCAATTATAATGGCGGAAACAAAAGAGACGACATTCTTAGGTAGATACTTTCCATACACTTATTAGCTTAGTCTAACCATATGTAATACTCCCCATCTTCCCTTCTGACATGTAATGAAATTATTCAAATGGGTAATTGACGCTGCCTAATACATAAATACAAACGTGATCCAATAAACACAGCGCCTACCGGTCCTAGATTTTTTATCCTAAATAATTACATTTGAATCTCGGTATACGTCGTTTTTCCTTTCCAGATTCTTGGGCTTATACCAATAATCGGGTTAGTGTCCTGAGGGTTTTGGTTGATTAGGTAATTGTTCTAGAATAATTATAAAATAAAAAAACAATTATAAAATTATCATAAAAGTTTCACAAAACACTACTTAATAAATTTACGTGAAATAAAGAAATTTAATATGGAGGGAGTTTTGATGGTCTACTATTTAATGCATACGAAATATACTGTCGCCATGAAATGGAAAGTCATCAACTAACAAATCGACAGTTTTGAAATAATGGATGTTATATGATTGCAATTTTATATATTTATAGCTGTATTTAAAAGTTTTTTTTTCTTTCAACATAATAATGGGAAAATCAAATATGTAAATTTCTTATATATTTTAACAAAATACAAAAATAAATGCATTTATTATCCGCAATACCGACATGTTTCAGCTTAAATTATTGGTGAACGGCTTAATCTTCAGATGCCGAGTTCTAAATTATGTATTATACTTTAACGTATCTAACTCATTTTTACCAAAAAATTTAGTTGGTTTCTTTTCGCTCCACGGCGGTGATATGTATGTTTTCGGTTAAAAAAATAAATATACTACAAATGATAATATGGATAATATATAATTGAACAAATGCGATAGAGCCATTCGAACAAATGGAATCCTTACTTGACAGAGTTAATTAAAAAAAACATGTCAAGTTGTGGGAATGAGTTGATTACATGCATGTCACCAATTAATAACTTGATCTCGAATAACGAACAACATTTTATAACGACATACGTATTTCCAACAGTACGGCGTCTGCTACACTATCATTTAGAAAGGTTGAATGATTCGCGGTATTAAAATATTATCAATTAAAAATCGTCATATTAAAAAATATTAAATATTATATTACAGCTAACCTAACCTAACTAACTAATCCTAAACTAACCTGGAATAAGTAGGCGACTCCATCAGAGGCAATTTTCAGGAGAGTGTTTTTAAGTTTTGTTAGTTTTTACTAGCCAAGAGTAGCTCAGAGGTTAGCGTGTGCGCTTCGGAGACGGCTATTGTGGGTAACATTCGCAAATCTTCTGGATTTTTAAAAATAGAATAGAGGATTTGATGCTTGATGGGTTGAGCGATTATCTTGCCAACTAATTTTCATGAAAAATAACCTTTCAAGATATGTCTTCACATTGCGAAAATGCATATAATCGTATTTGACTTTCGGAGCGTAGTAGTAATCATTTTTTTATTAAATGTCTTTATTTAATTATACTGACAAATTAAGTGCATAATTTTATAGTTTTTTTACTTATGTTTCTTAGCTATTGTATACGTTTATCTATTACATTGAAAAAATATATGTAGAGATCCAACTAGTATAATTAATTTCCCAACATGCCACATTATAAACATAGTAATTTCCAAAAAAGATTAAAAGCATGTGATTTCTTACCATGGCTTAATATATGGACTGTAACCTAGCTCGTATAGTGGCATTACCACTGACAGGCTAAATTTGATAACACTGGTGTATTGAAAACGTAAAATAAATTGGATATTTCTCATTTAGCAGTCTACTTATATTAGCCTAAGCTGAAAACATCTTATTTATGATAATAAATACCACGTATGATTTTAAAACGTTTTTCTAATAAATTCTAATAGTACTTCTAAGGTTCATAATACAGATGACCACTCAAACAGAACACAACATAAGTTTTGTGATTTAACCAAAATCGTCTATACGAGCAGTTAGAAGTCATAGATTTTCAAGTCAATTTAAAAATACAAACACATTTCATTTCGATTCTAAAACAAAGAATTCAATTCAATTAAGATGTTTAATTTGTTTTGTTATTTTAAACTCACAAAGCGCCTAAAGCTTGTTGTTATTGAGGCTCGACTCATTCTTATGGAATATATACTCTTCATTGATAGAGATGTAAGTTCAGTACAGTGTGATCCATTTATTTTAAATCTTACTACTGGTTTTCTTTCCAATTACCATTTTAAGTAACCCACAGCGTGGGTGTCGGCCTGGTAAGTTTATTTCACCCGGTAAGTCAGAACAGAAGCTTTCAATAGAATGCTATTATAATTAAAAGCTTAAATATTTTATTAATTAATAAAATATAGTTGAAATTACAGACGGTGGCACATGGTGGAGTAGGTGAATATATTTATATTATATGCACGGTGCAATTGCCTTATTGCTTCAGATATTAAACTTCTTTAGAAATTAAAGCAAGGAAGGCTATTAGGATTTGATAAATGCGCCAAAATGATTTTGCCAAGAGTTTTAATACCATTACATATGATAATTACGTAAATATTATAGATATGCGTGGTCTTATTGATAACTCTGCCGCTCTTGCTAATGTTGGTCTGTGTGCCTCTGATAACTACATAAGAAATCGGGAACATCAGCTGTTTTTCATTCCTAAATGC
>JAGVSQ010012930.1:0-11363 GCA_022683975.1 Rhyacophila evoluta
TATCTCAAAACTCACTTTTTTACTTTAACGTCTTTTGCCAGTAATACGCCGATATATAAAATTATAAAGTAAGTATTGTAAATTCAATTCTTAACGTTCTAAAAGTATGATGGCTTTTTTTTATTAATCGATTCGAATACCTATTTTTCAATGTACATTATAGTGAAACTTTATTAATACATTTAGTTTTATAATGCCATTTTTTTTCTATTCGTGTATATACTTTTGGTCTGTCTATAATTATGTAAAACTTAGTTCAAGTGATTTCTTAGATATACGATTTTTATATACTATATTATTTGTGCAGCTTATAGCACTATACATTATACATACTGCGTGACTGACTTAATATGTACTGTTATACATCTTATTAAAGATATCAGTAGTTGCTTTTGCTTTGGATGAAAGTTCAAAAAAAAACCTTATTTACTTAGCAAGTGTACTTATTTATATTGAACTAACATAATTATTAAAATAACATACCATTGTGGTTCACAAAAAAAGATTTACATAAAAATGCGCTAAAACTTCCATACACAATATTGATGAACAAAAAAACTTACCAGAAACTATAATTTCAACTTTATTTGAAGCGAAAAAAGGCGACCATTTTCCTTCCAAAATAGGAACGGGAAAAAATAACCAAAATAGGGCAATTTAAATAAATTTGAATACGTACTTGTTGTATTGTGAGCAGAAATGTTTTCTATTGAAAGATAAACAAGGCGACCGGACCGGCACGGACGGCGGAAAAAATAAATCCGGATCATAATAATGGGTAAACTTTTCCGGTTCCGAAATGAGTTCTGCACAAGTGAATATCTTAAGTGAAGTCTGCACGATGAATATTGTATTACTTTGTTACTGTGTTATTTTATGATGAAGTTTTATTTTATTGACAGTCAAATCCAAGTTCATATTTCACAATCAAATTAATATTTCAGAATTATACATTTTTAATATTAATGTTTTATTATTATTATCTATCAGTATATGTGGGCACTGTGTAACAACGGCTGAATAATACATTATATTTTACGTATACCAGATTAACGGGTATGTAATGTGTTGTCCCAGTGACACATTGGAATGATATTTAACCTTATGAAGTTGTCAACACCAGAGGTTACCAACTCAATTTCCGTTGCATTAAAAACACAATATATTTTGCAATGTATGCTTAAATACGGACGTACTAGGGACGAATAATATAATTATGTAAATTCAGTATAGAATTTCATAATGTATTAAGTTGTACGTTGTATGTGTGTGCAGTTGTATTTGTAAGTATTTTTCCTGTGTGCAGTTATCTTATACGCAGTTGTCTTGTCCGTAGCTATCATGAAACCAGATGTTATCTATTACATAATGATCAAATCTGGTACAAAGCAATGTGATTATTTCCACATTGTGTATGTCCACATGCTAAGTGGTGAAAGAATATAAGACACTTTAGTTTTTTTTGTATTTTTAACTAAAGGTTCGTGCATTTGATCCGTTTGGACAGCAAACATTTTACGTCTGAAAGTAGTAATGATGTTAAGAGATATTTTTTCCCGCGTAATCTTCTGCCCTTGTTTTTTTTTATTTATTTTCTCTAGTAATTATTTTCGGGTATTATTTCGGATTTACACATCACTTGCTTCTTTGTATTCCAAATTTAACAGTAGAGGCTTGATTTTCTACATTTTTATTTTCGAGACATTTTTTTACCACAAAACAAACGCCGTATAATGAGAAAAATCAGTGGATACAATGTTATTACAGCATATTATATCACGACAGCCAGATTATATATTTGAGTGTTCAAGTAAATACAAACGAATTATAATTATTTTTTTACATTATTAAAGCTAAAACTTGGTGAAGGGTGTTATGTCTAAATAATTACAAAATTATTTTTACTTTTTCATTACCGCCTAAGCATAAAGTCATGGATGAGTAGAAATTTCATCAAGTAAACTCCTCAAATCTTTTCCACTTTACTACACATTGACACTATTTCATTTCACTGTAAAGTTCACAATCTATAAGCACTTCGTCTTTTGTAACTCTTTCTTAAATACGGTCAGTTTTTTTCCCTATAATATACTTTATTATCCAGATTTATTTAGGTAAATTCATACTCATTTCCAATTCAAACTAGTTGTATTCATTATTATATTATGAATATATGTCAATACATGACTGTATAAAATAATTTGAGTCTCTTTTCAATTAGATTAAAATGAGAAATCAATATTGAAATAGCGTTTATAATAACATGAGAAAATTTAACGTCACCACTGTTTAACATTAGCGAGAAGTTCTTAAAACAGACATACACATGTATTTTCTGTTTTATAGTATCGATCGATTTAAAAAAAACACAGGAGATGGTCTGATTTTGATATATTTAATGGGGAATTTTATTATTTATAAAATTTATAAGTAAGGAAATATACTCTGCATTTTTAGAGTATGATTTTTATGATTCTTACAGTAATAACCCATCCCATCTCATAAAATTAAAGTTTCTAATTAAAATTGATTGAAACACGGCTTAATTTATCATGCATGTAATTTTTTTCTTTATGTTACATACATGTTTCGATCGTTATCTAGACTACCTGTAGTCAATTAAACAAAACACTTTAGGAATAGCAATATTTCATTAAGGATATATCGTCGTATTACTGGCAAAAGACGTTAAAGTAAAAAAGAGAGTTTTGAGATAGTCGAGTTTTAATGTTTCAGTCTCTCTGTTAAATAAGTTTTACGACAAATTCTTAAGGTATAATGAATTATTTGATGGAAATTGTCCAAAAATGTATTTAACAAAGAGACTCAAACATTAAAACTCGATTATTTCAAAACTCACTAATTTACTTTAACGTCTTTTGCCAGTAATACGACGGTATGGTCTTCATAATGTCTTTGAAATTAATTGTCATCTAATTTAAAGCACATAAATATTATTACATGTAAATTTTTCAATTTGAAACGAAGAGATAAAAATATAGTATTTATTTAAAAAATTCAAAATATTTTCAAGTTATATTTACTTGAAAAATCAAAAAAAAGAGAGTATTTTAATAAGGAACCGTATTGTACAAATCTGTGTTAAATAAATATATATAAGTTTATACCAAAATAATACAGGAAATAAATTATATTTTTCTGTAAGTAAATATGATATTAAAAGGACTCAACGAGATAAATTACTGTCTATGATGCAAAAATAAATATTTTTGCAATACTGAAAACATCACTCGCCGTGACCTATTTAAAAAAGCACAAAACGATCCGCTTTTTTCTCAATTTACAAATAAATATGTACAGCATTTTTTCTGCACGAATCGACAGTTTATTAAAGATATATCTTTATTTAAAATAAAATAAAAAGTACTATTTCATTCGAGAAAATCGGAAATCTTTATAACGGTAAACAGTAAACATTACATGTAATACATATAATATGTCAAAGATTCCTGTTTTTATTTGAACCTTAACATTATGTTGTCATGTTTTTGTGTAGTCTAAATCTTTGACAAGAAAACTTATTATATTTGAATAGTAATTTTATATTTATAAAATCAAAATTTTCGATTAAAGCGATCGATCGAAGATCAAAGTGATTGAAAACATTTTTAGATTATTAACGGTATGCTTAATACGTATTCAGTTATTTTTAATTTACACAAATTAAGTCTCAAATAATTCTATATTCATTTGTCATCAGTTTTTTCACCTCTGAAAATCAAATTGATTTTTCAATGCGATTTTTATGCCTCTGTAAACATAAGCCCGAGTGCTCTGGAATTTATTAAAGCTACTAAATTGCAGCAGTAATTTTCTGCTAATATAGACGTAACAATTTTGTGAAACGTTTTTTTTTTATTTTAACCCTACTTTATTCCTACTTACTTTTTATTAAATTCATTTAATAAACGATTTTTTTGTCTGTTAATTATTTACTTAATTATTTATTTGCTGAACCATATATCATGGTTCGTCGTTGATAACATCAAAAACAAATGCTAACGGTGATTTTTTGCGCCATTGTGTGTAGCTATTTTATATGGTAGTTTAGTTATTATATAATAATTTTCACAGTAAATATGTAAAAGGCCTAGTACACTACACAATAATAAGTGCTCTTACTGCAGAGTGGGATTGGTCTCTTGTATGTGATTTAAGAGCCTAAGGCTTATTACACCGCACTTAGTAAGGGTAAGGATGCCTTGAAATTGTGTAGTGTAATAGGCCTTTAAGGTAGTATGCTTAAATGCAAGACAGTATTTTTCAAATAAAAAATACCCTTAAACGATTATTAGTCGTAAATTTATCGTAAGGATTCCAAAAATTTAAAAACATCTTAATATTCAAAAGGTAAAATAAATACGACATACAGTATACTATGTATTACTTTTTAAAGTGACGTAAAATCACAAAATTTAGAAATTATTGGTATATTTAATTCATGCAGACAAAATACAAGTTTCTGTACAAATATTTGAATAACTATAAGCGAAAGTTTAGCATTGAAATAAATTAATTCAGTGTATAATAATACATAGTTACTGTATTCGTGCCACTGTATCAACAACTTACTTCATGTACTTATGATTAACCACCCTCAAAAATTTCATTAACTTGCCACCGTATTTTAGTTTGATTTAGTAGCATTCAAAGCAAAATTCAAATTCGTTCTATGGCATTAAATCAACAAAACATTCCGACTTAACAACACCCCGTTCCCCTAACATAAAAAATGTGATACACTGAAAGATTTTTTCGGGAACCATATGGGTATCGATTCATACGATTCAGAAATAATATCCTTAAACACAAAGGATCGTTATTAAAGTATTCACATAATTAGTTTTGAAGTGATACTTGAACTGATTCAAGACAAATGACACTATTTAGCAAAATATTACAAACACTTTTTAATAAATTTTATTTGAGTATCTATATATTAATGTTATCATTGTTGTAAAGATATTCTGTATGGAGATTGAAATATATTGTTGCTATTCATTTAATGGATATGTAAAGGCCCCATTTTGTTATGATTAAAACTGTTTTTACGAAATCTTTGTTTTGTAAAAAAATACATCTTAATTTACCATACTTACATAGGTTGACGAACAGTTGAGTGATAAAAATTAACAGTTGGGCTATTTACCGCTTTAATTAATTTATAATTCATCTGACTTTGGTTTTATAAAACGTATTACTAACAGACTAATGCAAATTTAAGCAAAGACTAAATATTAAGGCTACTTTCAGAAATATAATATTTATTTGTTATTAGTAAATAGTGAATAAAAAACGATTGAAGTAGGTGTTTGGAAAATTTATAGTTTTTTTCATTGTATTGTGTATTTTATATTTCTATCAGAATAATGACATATTATTACATCGCTTATGAGCAATTTCAACGAAAGTACACATGCCTCTTCAGGACTCGACTTTGCCAAGCAATCTACATTCTAAATGTTTTCAATATAACCGCTTAAGTGTTTCAGTTTATCGATTTGCATAATAGTCACAACTATATAGTATTTTAAAAATAAATAATAATAGAAACTTCTTAATTTTAAACAGTAAAATATAAATATCGTTTGTATTATACTACAATTATAATATGAGCTAAAAACTTTTTAGAAAATCGTTTTTCGTCATCCTTTCAATGAACTATTCCAGATTGATGAAGGTTAATAGTTAAATCGACTTCCCACACAATAAACACGTTTAATAAATTTGTCAGCGTATGGCTAACCACTAACAACCACTATGTGTCAAAAGAGTTGAACTAAATTCAAAATAGGAACAGTCAAATTATAAATTGAAATGAGTTGTTTCCTGTTCTCGGCATCCATTTTGTATTTTGCAGGTAAGGCGGGGAAGCAAAGAGGTGAGTTATGAAACAACGATTTTCACCTCTAAAACTTTTGAAAGGTTTCTTGTTAAATCATGAAAATGGGCACTATTTGATTTGCTTATTATGCTGCGAAATTTAACGTGTACACAAAACTATTTTTTGGCGTTTATTACACAACTGATACCATTGAAACAAAACCTTAGTAAAATGTATCGTTGGTTAATTGTGAATATTTCACTGAACAAATTAATAATATTTCGATTGTTTTTGGTGAATAATTATTGTTTTTGCGAACGTAACTTTTAATAGTATTGATTACAAATTTTAATTATCTAATTCACCAAAACTTATAATAAAACTTATTACTAAAATGAAATATAACAAATAATTTACTCTATGATTATCACACATCAGAGTACAAAATAAGACAACTAAAAAATAGCAGTAATCTTTAAAAAATGTAAATTAATGCAATTGAAATACAATACTAATAGATATTCGGAATTAAACTCAAAATCAGAAACCAAATATTTTCTTTATCTTATAAATTTTCTATATTTAAATATTTGCGTTACTGGCTCTGTTCCCCGTATAATATAGTATATACTTGGTGATTGTAAAATTATTTTTCAAAATGAAAATAGCACCTTATATTTTATAGATATTGTTTACCATATCCAATCTAAAGGCGGAACATACGGTCCACGATGTAGAAATATTCACCAACACTAATATTCGTAAAATGTAGTGTACACACATTTACATGTATTCGCAATTTAAGCACACGTTTGACAAATAGTCTTTTTTCATGAGAATTGTTTGTGAGCTTATTATTAAAGCCATTGGACATTCAGTCGTGGATCTCTGTATTTTTATTTAATTCAACAGCTGTAAAATTCGATCTGAATAAAAATTTTCTCTCGACTACCAGGAAGATATTTTATATTTACTTCGTTTTGAATTAAGATATTTAAACTGATTGGGTAAAAACTGTTTAATATTAAATATTTAAAACAGCAATGTTATACAGTAATGTATTATCAAATGCTAAGAACTTTTGAGTCTAATCATCGAGAGATCAAGTGAAACAAAAGGTCTCGATGTAAAAAATGTAATTTTAGCTTTCAAAGTTTTCTATCTACGTTCTTTGCCATACACAAATACATTTATTAAATGAATAGGGATTCATAAAGATGGATTAAAGTAAGGTGAATGAAAAGACCCATTTACTGTTGACTTAGTCGTTGTTACTGAAAGTAGATATAGAAGAAGAAAAAGAAGAAATGGAAGATTAAATATTTAGGTTGCTTTAATTTCAATACAGTGCCGAATTTTGCTTTGAATAAGTCTCGTTCTAACGTTTGACGTCAACGCAAACTTTATTTCGTAAATAAGTTTCCATTAAAAAAACTACACGCTTTTGCCTTAAAACAATAAATTGTTTATACTTCACTTTAAACAGCTACAATCATCATCATTTTTATGGAGTCGATTTAGGGAAAAACCCACACGATGCCTCTCAAACTCAAACGCACCTACATTAAATAAAACACCGACAATTTTTCAAACACAATTTCACAATAATATTTTGTTCTGTGACTTTATTCGGCTTCGTGGTTTTTGCTTTAAAACCCAACATTAGTAGCCATTTAAAATAAGTACCAAAACGAAAAATAATTCACAAAAAATATTATTTGTATTATTATTTACTCTATTGTCGTCATCACCATGCGTCATAAATACCACATAAAATAAAAAAAAACTTATTTTTATATCAGAATTATTTTCTAACCTTCTTCATCGTATGCTTTATGTTATCGTGGTTTTTTAATCAATAAAATTTTCTCGTGATAGCCAAAAGATAAATGCTTGTGACTTCTATATCCATACATTTAAAAACTCACGACTGCTAAGGTTTTGTAAAAAAAAATGGTAGATACATAACGTGTTGATCAATTGGCTTAAAATCAATTTTCGTGAAGAAATATATATTCTCATAGCGGGGATAAATTTATCATATTTTATTTATATTTTACCACATTATCTGGATTAGATATCTTGTATACACCGTGCATATCCATATGCTGCACATTTGGAGTGTAGATGGTATTTAAACTACATATTTGGCTTCAGAATCTCAAGTATAATATTAGATGTTTATCAAACAATTCATTTTTTCTTCGGTTTTTTTTATGAAACTTTTATTGAAATTGATATTTAAAGTTTTCTTTCCTTCAGGTGATGCCAAATATACCACTTTTTATTTGTAACTATTTGACACAGGTTGTGCATTGGACATATCCATGCATAGTAAAAATGAGCATTAATTCAATATTTCACATTTAAAAAAATGTAAAAATTGTTTTTGTAAAAGTTTTTTTTTTGTTACATAATGCTATATATTTTTATTGTTATTTAGGAATCAAAATGTGATTTATCATACATTCGTGTTCGATATTGTAGCTAAAATCTAGATTCCATGAAAGCTGATGAAGATTGATAGTAATTTCGTACACTAAAATGATTAAATTGAGATGTTTTATTTAAAGCTCGCTCGTTCCTAGCACGCGATAGTTGTATCAAGTGAGCCACGGAGCGATTAATTTTTAGTAAGACATTATTACTGTGGTAGTATTGAGGGCCATATACTACTTCATTCCCTATCTACTTGAATACACCATTAAAACCACCTACCAGAATTGCTAAATAGTAAGCAATAACGTTTTATGGTAATATCTTTGAACTGCGAAAGGAACCTACGTCGTGCCATAAAGCTGTGATATACAAAATGCACGGATTATATTGTATGAAATTTTTGAACCACCGCCTTCGAACTTTATGTAAAAGCTCGCTTTATTTTAGTCATAACTTTAAACGCCAATTAGTAGCAGTAAAACAGATTTTCTTGAGCATTGTTAAATTATTTTAGTGATCTATAAAACTATGGATAATATAATATTAAACAAAAAAATAAATTAGGTATTAGAAAAACTTAGATATGGCAACTTTTAAAATATACCAAATTAATAGTCGGGTATATATCTGCATGTATAATAACACCTGATAATCAGCGAGTATTGTGAAATAAGTAATTATTATTATCAATTTCCTTCAAGCACCATCAGACAAAGATATTAATTAATTATTACTATGTATCAAGTCTCGATTTAAAAATAAATAAACAGTGGCTCTGGAAGATCAAAGTGCACCATCCATAGGGTTTATATGGAAAACTCAGGCATCCTGGCATATCCTAGGAGAATATAAGACGGCTGACAGGTAACAAATATTCCTGAAAGCGACATCTGATGTCGAATATGGTAGAATCAGACAAATATATCCATTCAAAAGAATAGAAACAATAATATCCTAAAACAACTTTGAAACACAACGTTTCAATATGGTTAGTTACATTGTCCTCTATTATTTTTTATCATACTATCAACAATCTTTTAAAAATCGTCGATAAATTTCTCATTTCTCACCGTGATTGTAACAAACTTGAATATTATCTAGTATGTTAATGTGTCCGTATTTAACTTGATTCTATAAATTATTTTATTTCCAGTAGAGTTAATAACGTGGGTTTATTTATGATGTAAAATACTTTGTAATCTGAAGTTGAAGCTAAATTCAATAAATTATGTTATCATTTTGAGAAACTCTAAACATCACACCTCGGTTGTTTAGAAGCAAGTGTTCTAACTAAGAGCTAAGGTGTCCGTTGTACAGTTCCGGAATATATGACGATTATTGAGTCCCACGCCCGTTTTCATTCCGGAACGACGCCGTGCCGAGTTAACTGGCATGACCGAAAATGTTAATTACATAACGCGATCGTAAATCAAACGAAAAAGTGAACACCCCTGCCGCCCACGATCCTCCTTTCCTCGCGGCCATTTTCACATTTTCACGCGCGTTACCCTGCACCCGCGCGGGAAATATTTGAATTAATAATTTGGCGGGAATTCGGAATTGGTTTGACTAAATAAGGTTGGTTTATTAAATAGGTCAGAAAACATAGAACTTTACTTGAAATATGTCACAATAATTAAATAATTGTATAATACAACCAATTTACTACTACTTAAAAATCAATTATTGCGTTAAATTATTAATTTAGTTGAGTTAAAAGGTATCCCAGTTGTAGATTTATGTGCTTCGTTGCCAAAAATTGTAAACTGAGATCGCGCAGCTGATAAAAGTTTTAAATAAAAAAATGCAATACTGGATGCTTAAAAAGTTGACAAGCAAGTCTTACGAAAAAAATTCTCAAGAATAGTCTATAATAAAAACCATTTAATATAGAGGTAAGTATGAATTAAGCTTAAAATGACGATAAATATCGGGAATTGTCGTCTATGAATTGATTCGTGAATCTTTGGCATTCGTTGACAGAGATCTATCCTTTGTAATTAGTTACTGACAATCAAAATTCTGATTCTCACGAGAATGATTTACGAAACTGATTTAACTTGTAATAACATTGCATTCATCGAAATAATTGTTAATAATCTATGCCTAGATATTGAATAATATTAAATTCTTTTGATATTATGATTAGAGAAAGCTTTTTATACTGCGTTATATTTTAATAAAGTAATATAAAAGCTTTCTGTCAATAAAACTTTCTCTCGTTCTTTTTATTTCTAGATACGCGATCAGTAGGCTGTAAATACCTTGTAGCTGATTACAAAGTAAATGATCGCATTTGCATTTTTCAATAAAATTTTATGCCTTTGTACATTTCGTTTTATCTTCTCGAATAGATTCTTCTTTATAATGAAATTTAAACATATCAGAAAATACATTTTCCATTAAAAATAATAGCAAAATTTTGATTAGTTCTTATAGTTGAAAGCTTAAGTAATTGTTTTTTTTTTATTTATTTTCTTTCTTTATCAGTCTTTTTCTAACTGTAATTATATAAATAATTTAAGAACTTTCGAAAAATAGTAGAAAATCACGAGCGTGATTTTAACAAAAGTAGATTATTTTAATATCTTAATAATATAAACGTTTTAAACTTTACCATGTCATGTTAAAAAGAAATAACACATAATACGAAAAAACATTTTTAGGGTCATGAATGTGTAGTTTTTTAAATAAAGGACAGTAATTAATTTGCGTAGTGTATTTTTTTATTACTCTCTATAACATATTTTAGCTAAATATAATCATATTGATCAGAATACGTCAAAGTGATCGATTTATTAATAATGCATAAGAAAAGTATTAGAGAAACATCTTTTTTGTGGAAAAAATATTGAACCAGGACTATAATTAAATTAACAACGGTAGAATACATTATTATTATTATTTATTATTATACCATGTTCGCTCCCAAATTGGAGCATAAGGATCGACACAGAGTGAAGAATCCACTCCGAAAGTAGAGTATATGAATCTCCGCAATGTGAAGACGGCTTGACAGATTATTTTTTCACGAGAATTGCTTGTCACACAATTACTCAACCCAATGGGCATCCAGTCC
>JAGVSQ010012931.1:0-11363 GCA_022683975.1 Rhyacophila evoluta
AGAGCGCCTCACGTTCGTTACGCCACGGTATACGCCCGCATAACGGGTGTAGAGAAGTGGTGGGTGTTGGAGGGGAAAGCAAGTATATTACATCAACCCCTCGAATTACGCGGTAGATACGTTCCGTTTAATCACTGTCCAAGTTGAGACTAAAAAAAATAATTAAAAGCTTTTAAAAAGAGATATCGTTGGCCTAACGTTTATATTATATTTTATCTTTCAGCATCATGCCATACAAAGTATGTTGATTTACGTAACGTAAAAATTCAGAAGCCGAGATGTAAAACTACATAAGTCACACAATTTCTTTGTTTTCTAAGTGATTCTGTATGTCTGTGAAATTCTGCACGCTTGCGTGTTATCAAATACACTCAATGCTGCTTTAAAAGTGTTTTATTATAAACCAGCTATACCCGACCACGCGTTGCTGTGGCTCAGGTTGGTTGAAAATAATGTTGCGCTTTTTCAAAAAAGCATGTTTTTACTTGTCACACCTATATATTATATATAAAAATGAAAAAGAAAGTACCCATCAGCTTTATTGTCAATAATCATAATGTGCACAGCTTAATACAGGTTCTATCTAAATTTGGCTTTTAAGTTTGAAAAAAGGATGGCCTGTCGATCTTGCGATAAGGAGAAAGGACTTCCATTACATCAATTTAATTGGTCTTCAATGACTTAATTAATTCATATCAGATTGGGTAAATAAAACACCAGCTTTAGTGCTTCTGCACTTTAAGATTGTGTCTATTTAATATTTTGACATTCGCCCAAAATCATTAAATATAAGTTTTTTGTGACTTCTGTAAAATTTGTTCAATGTAGGTTACGTTCTGTGCCCGCCATCCACCTACACCTTCCTTACACTTGGTCTTAATTATGCGTATCCCGGAGCTCTGCTACCGAGAAGCGATTTACTTTATTTGGCTAAGGTTACGTCCTATTTCCTTTCCACAGTTGATATGTATTGCCTGTAATTCCAGCTATATTTAATGGTGGTCACTACCAATTGCGTCCAAGATACAAGCCTGATATTAATTTTAAGTTTATCAGATGTAGACTTAAATTATAAAAAATATACTTTTATCTAATTTTAACTTTTATCGTATATTTATGAGTGCACAATGTCGTTGTTTACCCCAGCCATGTATTTTTTAAACCATTTTCGTTCCAATCATGGAACAGATAGATCTATGCAATGTGAAGATGTCTGCTCCGAAAGTGGAGTATAGAGATCTCCACAATGGTAAGAAGTAGAATACTAAAGTAATTATTTTATGGAGTGCATATTTATCAGGATATTTTACTGTACAGTGAGCATAATATAATTGGTATCTCGAATGCCATAGAAAGGAGAAAAAATAGTTATCATGCACAAAAAGTAAACTGAATTATTTATGCACTAACTTCTTTCGAGATGGCAGACCGAACAACTTTGAAGTTATAATTACTTTCCAACAAAAACAACAGAAAATATATATTGTGTGTCCCCGTAGAAGAAAGCGCCGAAAACTTTTGGAAAGCTTAAAAAGATAAAGATTTTCTTATTGGTTTTTCTTTTCACTTCCGTTTAAGATTCAGCTTTTGCCGGAACTTTTTTTACAACTTTCTCGCATTGGAGATTTTAATCGGCTAAGATAATGGTGTTATTATTTTTTTTACTGCACCAAGATTTGTCAATTTGGAAGAAAAACGAGAGGCAATTTTCTTTTTTAAAATTATATATATGAATAAAATATATCGTTGGAGAACAATTCATTCTTTTAGTGTAGGATTCATTTGAATTCTAAATACTTTACATCATATAAATCAATATACTTTTCTCATCCATCAACAAGCTTTCGTATTATGTTATTAAAAACTTTTTAGTCTGAATTGTGTGCCAAGATGCACTCTTTCAGTGTTGCTTTACAGTTGCAAAACGTGGCACCCAACAAAGCTCCAAAGCGATCGTATTTTAAGCTTTGAAAGCAAGTGCATGCGGCGTATTCTGGGGATACGGTGGTATGACTTCGTTGGAAATGGGAAGATAAGAGAACGGACCATGCAGTCACTTAACTCTGACAAAGTGAAACTACGACGTTGGACCTGGCTCAGCCACGTATTGCGGATGCCTTAAAGGAGTTTGAACATGACCTGTCTTTTCTTCAAGCCGACTGATCGTCGGCATCCCGGAAGGCCGCTAAATACTATCTATATAATGTATTCGGTGGTGTTACGGGATGCAGGTATGACTTGGGAAGATGCAAAGATACTGGCGGACGACAGGGATTCTTGGAGGCAGTACATTTTGTCTAATTAAGGAGCGGATATGAAAGAAGAAGAAAAAGAATGTACCGTTGTCTTCACTTCTTCATTCGATATTTTTTTCCCTCGAAGAGCTTTATTCAGGGAATCAAACGAAAAAAATCCGTAGGAGCAAGGTTAGACTATAAAGAAGATGATTTAACTTCTCGAAATTGCAGAGACTCAACTGGGCAGCCAACGAGAATTGCCATGGAAGAGCATAAAGTCAGAAGTTTATGCATCATCTCTTCAGTAAGCTGCTGTTTTCCAATACAGTGCTGATAATAAAATGCAACCAACAGACTAACGGATCGAAAAAATAGTCAAGGTCAAGCCTAAAGATATGATTATTGGTTGTGATGTGATAATTTATGTGACACATAAATTATTCATATGCGTTCAAATTTACTCTCAAGTGCTCCTTTGATTCCTGGAATCAGAGGGGCCGCGTGTGGTAATATTCTGCACATTCTCACCAATGTGAATAACTTTTCTGTTTGGAAATAGAAGAGCATTGATTACAAATCGGCATATCCAATTCGATTGATTGTATGATATTAGTTGAATTGATAGCTGTAAAAGAATTTAGTATTAAAAACATGTATGCATAAAAAATTAACTCACTGATGACAGGGTTAATAGAATCGCGTCAAAATCGTTTTTTCAACAACATGTGGGGTTAGCTGATTTACAGAATAAGCCGTCGATATGTGTTATAATCAGATCCGATAGTCGACTTTCTAATGGATATGTGTATCGATTTGTTCGCTTCACCATTTAACCTTCATATTTTATCCAAAATACCAACGCAATATCTAACAAAGGTGCATTCTAAGCTGCAGTATAATATATTCTTAACTAACACGTTTGCATATAAATTCATACGATAATGCATCTGATGCCAGAGGCGATTCTACGTTGTTTTGAGCACAAGGCAATCCATTATCCTTTATTCCAGCGTTACCCAAACTATTTAACAAGAAAGAATTGCAATTTTTTATAATGTTTAACCTGGCTCCTATATGAATAAATGAATGCCTTTGCTATTGAGGTTTTCGTACAATAGCTAGAGACAAAGTCTTATCCAAGAATGAATAGAATAAAAATTGTGTTAATTACTTTCTATTCAATAATATTCAACCCAATAGCGTTGAGGTTAGCGTGTACATCTCGCATCCAGGGAATGTAGGCTCAATTCCTGCATCTACCCAAAAAAACTGGAAATACAATACTGGATGACCATTTAGTTGAGCTATTGCTTGACAAGCAATTCTCGTGAAAAAATAATCTGTCGAAACATGTCTTTAAACTCTCTCATCTTCACAGTATGTAGACCAATATGCTCCACTATTTGAGCAAACATCGTATAAAAAATGGTCAGTAGATTATCAATTGCTGTTTGCAGGAATTAAAGGCTAAAAAACTCCAACTAAGCCATTGGGGCAACTGAGGAGCAAGATAGAAGCAGATACTTCAGCGTCTGATATTGCCAGTTTAAATCATGTAGCCAAATTATTTTTGTGAATGTCTATCTGATCCACATTCGGAGCGGACGTGGCTCAACATAAAAATAAGATAATAAAGAAAATTAAATATATGTGCAGGAGATATGGACTAAATAGTATTCAAGTATCAAGATTAATGTTCACTTTGTAAATATTGAATCATATATCTTGGGTAGATTATATTTACAATATATGCTATGATAATAAACTTATTATTTGCCACTGACTGCTTAATTGGACGTTCGGTCGTATGTGTCCTTCTAGCCCCTTTTCGAGTTAGTTATATATATAATTATGATATTGTATTACGAACACTGCTTAAAATATCTTTAATTCATTTAATGCTACTGGTAACCTGTATATTAAAAATCTTCCCAGGTACACGAATAATAGTTTGAGAAATGCTGCTCTATATTTTCCTGCAGTGCTCATGCTTTTTATTCCAGTTTAATGTAAATATAAAAAATTTAGACCATCGTGTGTGGATATATCTTCAAATATTTATTTTATAACATACAGAGTTTTGAAAGATATCTGGATGCTTTGTCTTTTCCCAATGGGACTTACTATAATGTATAATATATATTAAAAGATAATACATTAATAATTAAATTAAAATAGATGTGCTTGCATAATATTTATACACTGATGACTTGGTTGACTGTCCATCATCCATTCGCTTATCCATCATATGCCCGATCTTAATCGGACATATTCCGGAAATTCATTTGACGGACAGTTCTAGGTATTAATACTAATTATTCGTGACGATGGGCTAAAGGAATGACTTGGAGGAAATAATTGGTATTGGGACTTATTAAAGAGGATTTTAAAGAGGCTTCAGGCGAAAAACGACAAATATGGAGGATGGCTAATTTTGTTCTAGAATATGACAGCAAAATAATTGCGATTAAATTTATCTGTAAAATAGAGATCAAAATATGAGTTAATTTTAGTTTAGATGATCTGGAACTGAGGAGAATGAAAACAATAGTCGTCGGACGTTGCTTATGTGGCAAAATGCTGGATTCCAATCACATCCTCTGGGAGTGTCTCCATATGTTGGTTGAAAGTGAAAAGTTTCTCAAGTTCGTTCGACTATTTGTTGGGCCGGTCGGCCTTTGCAACTTGGTTTCCATGAAAAATAGTCTTGTGGCATTTAAAAAATTATGGCGAGCGCGAAGGTCTTTTCTGAAAAAGGTTAAATATTAACAGGACGTAATTAGTTAGAATAGAAATCACGCACATTGTAGTGCACGCCAAACAACGTCTTGGGAAGTTGCTCCTGGGACACTTCCGGCACTTTAAAGAACGTCTCACGTTCGTAAAGTCACGGTATATGCCGGGATAACGGGTGTGGAGCCGTGGCGAATGGCGGAAGGGAAAGCATGCATTATAATATCTTCAATATTAATAATCTTTTGTCCCCGGTAGCGTAGTTGGTAGCATGCGCGCCTAATTATCCGGGGAATGCAGGTTCGATTCCTCATTTATCGGATTTTGAAAATTCGAAAATATAGAGCATACACTCATTGAGTTGAGTAATTTTTTGAAAAATAATTCTTGTGAAAAATAATCTGTATGACTTCTTCACATTGCGAAGATCCATATACTCCACTTTCGGAGTGGATATCTTCACACTATGAAGATCCATATGCTCCACATTGTGAGAGAATATGGTATTTAAAAAAATATATTTTAAAAATTGTGTAAAACAAAATTTGAATAATACCAGGTTTAGGTGAGAAACCCTGATAACTATAAATATAACTGAGAAGCAGGATTTGATGAACAAATCTTATAAAAGATGCCATATATTCCCACAGGAAAAATGCTTTTAAAGAGTAAGGAGAGGAAGTTTGAAGTAATGTTAGATATAATGCATCTAATTACATTTTATTATATGCACGTAATAAGAATCAGCGTAAGATGAGAACATTTGGTAGCTGATGAAGATTGGGTTTGGGCAGGTGCCAAATCGTTAAAACGGCGCCGAGAAAGGAAGATATGTTCTGTAATTAATTAGTTATTTACCTTACAAAACTTCCGGGCCTAGATTTATTTCTTTAAAGAAAGATATTAATATTTGTAGAGCTTCCCAGTACGTTTGAAGGAATGTTCAAAGTATTCATTGAAACATAACAATAGGACGATAGGGAAGCCAGACAAAGGCCAAATCCAATGAATGAACAGAGGGGAAGTCATTACGCGAAGCAAAAATCGCGTAGCGGATGCAATGAAAAATAAAATTATTTCAAAGGAAACATTGGAGGCGGGCGCCAAGTGGGAGTGTCTCTCTAAATCTTTGACATCAGAAGAATTACGACTTACCGAAAGAAGAAAAAAATGATTCGACATGGAAAAAATATCTTGACATACGTGGGGAATATTATGCCCCAGAAATAGATTCCGATTATTTTTAAAATTCTATTGATCATGTCTCTCTTCTTTAAATCGTTTTCACATTACGCTTAATGATATTCGAATGAATAGATTTCTTCTTCTTCTTCCTTAAACATATCCGTGTATTATCAGTCATTTAGCGTCTACTCGAGTTATACCAACTTTCTTCCAAACCTCAAGAATTCAGTGGCTGAAAAAACCTCACAACAAACCATGGGATTTACAGGTACACTCGTTAGAGTTGAATCTATTGCATATTCACAGACTGAGATCAATTGTGTTTCCTTATACCAGATAAACATAAGATGAAAGTAATGAATATCTTGAAGTCAAGGAGGCTTGAAGCCCAGCTGATATTCACCATTTGGGCCACGTTGGGTAAATATGGGTGGACCTTGTCACGAGCGGTACAGTGGTGTTGAGTGTTACCAATTAGAAAGAGTGTTAAACAAATTCATTTGAATGACGGACTCCAATCGTCCATGGACGATTGTATGAACCGTACCGCCACTCACACCCACAAAAAGACTTTACCAAACATAAATTTATATCCAGTGTTTACTTACGTTGAAATGTCATGGTTTGCCAATTCATCTGTTTCTCCAACGCTGGCACCTGACTTAAAGATTCAGACATCCACAATTTATTATACGTTGACTTTGAGTCGTTCAATCTAGATGTCGTTTCTTAGTTTTTATGTCCTTGCAAAACGTGTATAGATTTTTGCATATTTATACTCCTTAATCACTCTATTTTTTGTTGCGTACGAGTATATGCATCCAGTATAATAACATGAAGTAACACTTCAAGTAAACATTCGATTATTTTCATTGTATGCGTTCGATTATTTCTTCAGTCGTTCGTTGTTCATATTTGAATCAGAAATTAGGCCAATTAAACAAATTTCGACCGCTAAACCTTACCTCTACCATTATTTTGAATCCAGAGTGCTTTTTGCAACTCGACGTCTCATAAGTACAAAAGAAAATGGTCTATCATATATTCTTGTATGTCATTCTTATTACTTTAAGATACAATATTTTATGATATGAAATTACACTTTGTACTTCAATTTGGTGATAATTGCGAATAAACAGTACATTTTTTTATTTATTTAAATATACTGATTGTAAGGTCTTCATATTTATGTATCCCTGATAAAAACCTCTTAGAATTGAAATGATGTCATTACGAATTAATAACATTGATCAATATCAACATAAATAATTATTCTGTATGAAATCTAGAATCGGCATGTGTGCGTGTGTAATACTGTAACAGACACGTAGGTATGAGTGTGTGTTACAGCGTTGGTTACTCATTTGAATGATGTCATTACATCTCAGAGAGGAAAGAAAGGAGCATTATAAGTGGCTGGACAGAGTGAATCAATGTAAAAGATATCTGCCTAATAATGTCGTTTCAAGCCGAGGCTACAATAGATGCCAGGGTAGCAGAGTGACAGCAGCAGAGCATCGGCAACAGAAGTGCAAAACAGCTACAATTAGCTAAGTGGGCAAGTTCGAGAGTGCTACAACACGTTGACGTCACAATAACTAAGCTCACTTACTCACTCAACTATTTATAGCTATTTCGCATGTCTGTTGCCGACGCTCTGCTGCTGCCACTCTGCCATGTGGCATCTATAGAAGCTTTGGCCTTATTCGTATCCGTCGTTATTTTCGCATTACTTGCAACTTATTTAATATTATTTTACTTTAAATACATAATAAAACGATGTTTACAGTTAATTAAAATATTAATTGAAGTAACAGATTTTGCATAATTTGAATTCAGCGCATAGGGTCCAGCACCATAAATTTTAGCACGGTAAGGCGAGTGTTAATGTAAACGCTATGTGCCCAGAGTCTATGTACTGCAAACATTTCAATGATAAATGAAAATTCTTGGCAAGGGTTCTGACAGTGATGGACATAAAATATCTTGTTAATTCGTCCAAAGATAATATTTAACTTGTAAAATCACTTTTTATGACACAAACAATTCGGCCAATCTTAAACACATTTAAATTTGATTGCTATGAGCAATATTGTGAGAAAATTTCTTTTATTTATAATGTAGGAATTTCTAATGAGTGCGCTGGTATATTTTTGTTTTACGCTGAATAAATCAAGGCCAATAATATATTAATTTTAAGCCGGAATATAATATGATGTGTTTACCAATGCCTACCATTTTTAATGGGACGAACTGGTCAGTTTATTTTTTACTAATTAATTATTTTATTTTAGTTATCTTTTAATTACAACATTATGGAAGTATTTGAAATAAAAAGGTGTATTAAATAAAATTATATTTATAGGTAATTACATTAAGAGTTTTTAATCAGTCAGAATCTGCGCCAACTGTATATAATGGAAGCTTAGTATACATCTGCTTTTGGCATTTGTCAAGTGGTGCGATTCGTAACCATAAAGGTGCACTAACAGAATTCACGTATTAAACAGGCATTTAAGTTTCGCCTTAGTCAGGATCCCAAACATTTCGCTCATCTTAAATATTGTGTAAAAAGTTACGATTGATACAAATTAACTTCTTCTTCTTCTACCATATCCGATTTCTAAGTGGAGTATATGGACACCACGTGCCGCCTTCAATAATCCCTGTCGCCCGCCAGTATTCTTGCGTCCTCCCAGATCCTACTTGATCATACATAGATAGTATTTCGATTGAACTGGCTTGGCCACATACTGCGGATGCCTCAAAAGAGTGACCTGCCTATTCTTCAGGCTGACCGGTCGTCGGCATCATATAAGTAATTTTTAATCTATTTTCAAAGCTCACTATCCTGTTGTTTTCCGTCTTTGTCACGTGCCATAATTATTTATCTTAAGGAAGCTTCATGTCGTCCTGAAAACCATGCAGCGGGGCTGGAACTGGCTAGGGCTGAGAAATCCTGAATCCTATTTTTTCTTCTGACCTGACTTAGACCAAGAGCTAAACGATTGCCTTGAGACAAATACCTTTGACTACAAAAGTTTTCGGTCCTGCTATCATTTTTAATTATTGCCAACTGCAATTCGTACATTAAGGAATTGCGAATAACTGCTGATAAGAAATGGGTCTTGTACTCATTTTTTCCCCTTTGCCATTTGCTATGACTTCACATCAATTATGAGGACGTAAACCGTGGGGTAACAACTGTAAGACGAAGTGTATTATTCATAATTATAATTATTAATATATTTCACCTGTGTTCAGAAAGTATAGATGAAAATTTCTTCGACGTTGCACGGTATAAAGCAAGCTTTGATGTTGATGAACGTCTCCAATTAATTTCGCATTTCATTTGAAGTTCGCAAATGAAAAACTAAAAAGAAAAAAAACTCCCAAATTGCAGCGCTCGACGTAATTTCGCGTGATTTATTTATTTACCCAGATGTGATTTATTTGCTCCGGTGATTTCGTACTGTTATTAAATAAACGGTTTATTTTATGTCTAAGTCACGCACCAGAACGCTTGTAATTATTGTATTAACTATCATATCCATTTGCAAAACAGGGTTCGTTAACTCTCACCTTACTATGCCAAAAGCCGTTCGTTTTTATACCTTCGATAATCTTTTCAATTTAAAGTTATCAAGTTCTTCATCCAACAGTTTTTTCGTATCTTCTACCTCTGCCTCACTTAATCTAAATCTGTTAATAAACATTTTGATATATTATTATTTTAACTCTCGACTTACCGTACCAAAAACTATGGTGCTGGATCCTAAGCGTCCAGGTAAAAACCGTATGTAATACAAAATTTGTTTTATCAATCATTGTAATTAGCTATAAAAAAGTTGTTTAAATATAATACATAAACATCGTGTACCTGTAGCGTATAAATTAGCGTGTGTGTCTAGCAATCCGGGGAATGCGGCTTTGATTTTCACATCTATTGGATTTTTAAAATATCCAGAAATGCAGGGCGGGATACCCATTGGGTTGAGCAAACAACTTTCGTAAAAATAATCTATCAAGACGTCTTCACACTCCGGAGATCCATCTACTCCATTTTCAGAGTAAATATCTTCTCAGTGTGTAGGCCCATATGGTGCACTTTCAGAGCAAATATATAAATTATATATTTATGGTGAAAATATTAATAATAAGTGCAAAAAATGAAAAAATAGGGGCGGAAACAGAGAGGTGACATTCCAAGACAGATATCATTCATGCACTGAGTACTACATTCAATCATTCGTAATTCTCTCTCTATTCTTTTCATACACTAAAACAACCAATTCCCAGATTTTATGGGCAAACACTATTAAATTATTAATAAAAATCCAAGCACAAAACGACCAAAATTTTAATTAGCACCCACAAAACATGCAATAACATTTAAAGTAGTACGTTTTTCAATAATCTATTAATCAAGAAAGATGTAGTATATGTCAAGTAAGTATTTAAATTTCATATTACAGACTTAATAATATAAAATTCATACTAAACGTTAATTTGTTTCTTTAAAATTTCGCATTTTCCCCTCGTTTGTTACTATGTAGCTTGGACGTTTTTCGCTTAATTATATCGAATTAACTGTTTAGGTTTACATATTTATATCAATATTATCTTCTGATTTGTATCATCCATTTTTTTCTCACAAAGTACGTTTTTCAACGTTTTTTTTACACATAAGTTATACATAGAATTTTCCAAATTTTCCTTTGTGAACGTACAAACAATTTTAATTACTTTCAACCGTATCAAAAACCTTTTAACGTATAACAGAAGAAATTCTCGGAACACGAAAATTTCGTTGTCAGGAAAATACATGAAGTATTTTTTTATTCCTCTTACAAAAGAGAACGCCCACGATTAATATTTTACTTCTGTTTTGACGGCCAACAATTCTGGCGTTTACCTTTGTGTCAAATTATTTATAAAATATTTTTTTTATTATTGTTATATTGAAAGTATCGTGAAATAAAAATGAATACATCATTTGCAAACAGGAAATCGGAAATAAATTATTTTTGTCGTGAAATAACTAAATAAGATCACATATATCGGGATTGTGAAATCTAACGTATGAAGTTTGATTTTTATCATAGTGTGAATGCTATTATTTATTTATTTTATACATATTGTATTTGATGACACATTTTTTTCGACTTATGCGTGGTCTTATTGATAACTCTGCCGCTCTTGCTAATG